>JASDQU010108908.1:18869-32302 GCA_032191745.1 Picea mariana
TCCAGTGAATACAGGGGAAAGATATATTCACACAAAATATCTGAAGGAACCATACAAAATTTTGAATGTTATGATTTGCAGACTCTATGGTGAAGAAATCAGTACCCATTTCAGAATGGAATGGTTTTTGATGGCATACACAATAGTCAAGATAGGACAAGGTTTCAACTGGGATAATATCCTAGCCTTTAGCATCGTGACTTGAGCTTGTGAAGCCTAAGGTATGAAAATATTGGCTTTTACATGAATGCCTACCTTATGGATGCAATCGATGTTACCCATAAATTCCCTACATTCAATTGGTCTTGGAACCCAAGCCAACCCCCAATTCATGTATATTGTTCATAGTTGTGGGAAGTGAATTGTAAGGAATACTTGTACGATATATGTGATTACTTCTTGGCTCATTTACACAAATTTATTTTCGGGTTTTACCCACATAGGATATCTCCAGGATCCATCAATGCCCTGAGGGAAGTAGGAGACCGATACATAAGGAAGTATTATACATATGTCAGTATATATGGGGGCATAGGACCACCACATCTGCTACCCAAGTATGTCCCTGATAAACTGTTATCCGGGGAAATAGCCCATCAGATAATTGAAAAAGGAGTCACTTCTTATTTTTCTGAAAAGAACAAGAAATATTGGCTTGTATTCCCACTTCACATAGGCAAGTATTGTTTATTAAACAAGCCACATGCTGAGAAGGAAGTTGAAGCCTTAAAAGAGATATGTTTATGTACTGAGAACCAAAAGGGGCATGATCCTCAAAATATAGTATATGTGTTAGCGCAAATTCTTACAAGATGGTGTTTTCTTCTGGTTTCGGGCCCCTGGTGTAAATGTATAGAAGTGGGGTTTGAAAACCGGTCAAGTGTGTTTTATTCAAAGGCCGCAGCCATGAGCACCGAGCATAGCCCACATAATGAGCCCTTTTCAGGCCTAAAATCAAGTGAGTGGGCACTTTGTCTTTCAACGATGAGGATCCACAGAGGGGGCAGATCGACGGCCATCGGGTAAGTTTGGGTCGCAAAGTTGCATGGGGTCAAGCACCTGAGCTCACCTCTTATGGCCAAACTCACGAAGCGATCAAGCCATTTCGGCTATCGGGACTTCGGGATAACAGAGGGTCTCCTCCTTCCACTGCATTTCAGAATCCTGAAGCCTGAAATGCTGAAAGGGTCCAGGCCAAAGGCGGTCCCACATTTAAGAAGTGATCTAGTCCGTCCATCCAGTGGGACACGTGGCGCACGATCAATCCATTTCAACTACCAGGACTTCAAACATACAAGGGTCCCTCCTCCTTGCATCATGCATCCCTGGTGCGTGAAATCCTGAAAGAACCAGGACCGTTGATCGAGAAGTGATCTAGGCCGTCATTCCAGTGGGACACGTGGCGCACGATCAAGTCATTTCGGCATTTCAGCTACCGGGACTTCGAGAGAACAGAGGGTCTCCTCCTTCCACTACATTTCAGAATCCCAAAGCCCGAAATGTTGAAAGGGTCTAGGCCAGAGGCGGTCCCACATTTGAGAAATGATTTAGGCCATCCATCCAGTGGGACACGTGGCGCACGATCAAGCCATTTCGTCATTTCAACTATCGGGACTTCGAGAGAACAGAGGGTTTCCTCCTTTTCACTTCATTTCAAATCCACGAAATGCAAAATGCCAAAAGCACCTTTGAAGATAGGCACATGGTCACAGCCCGTGGTCACCTAGGGGTGATAGAAAGAACTGTGCAAAGGGCCGAAGTGTCGGGTTTAGCTACAGAAGGGATCACCGCGTTCTCCAGAAACCAGTTCATCTCGACCTCGATCTTGGTCCTTGCTAAAAATAAATGAAGGTGGATGGAGGTAGTTGAAACCTCAGCTCACTCATTAAATGCAAAGCATGGAGGTTTCGGCAGGCATTCTGCCCGAGATGGTCCTGTACGCTGGTTTTCTCCAAAGAAGCCATGTCGAGTTCTCGTTTGACCAGAGGAGTCTGCACACGCTATTTTATCCTTTAATGTTTCAGCTACCTACCCTGCAAAGGCCATGCAAAGTTAAGGTGACGTCTAACAAAGGAGTTCAAGCCAGATTTGACTGAGGATAAGCCACGCCTTGAAAGTCCTTAGATGCCTCTGTTGGGCGAATGTTTAGGAGTATATTTACTCAGTTTTTTGTATTTTTAAGGGTATCGATGGTTGAGCTAGGCTCCCGACTGTAAATTTTTGATGAAGCACTGGTTGCTCTGGTTATGTATTGGCACTTGAGACTTCTTGCCTTATGAATGTTATCCTCTTTCCATATCTCTGTTTACACTGTGTTAGAACTGCTCGGAATTGGAGGATCCAGTCGAGTTGTGCCATTATAGGATGATGTATGTTGGATCATTGTAATAGTTGCATTGTTTCTAATCAGTTCTTGTATTTTCTCAACGCTGAATGACTTGGAATTGGAAGATCCAGTCAAGTCACCTTTCAGTTCCCCGAAACTATGAACCAAGAGGATCTTGTGTTCTGAGTTTTTCCTCTTCAAGATGTCGAAAGCCCTGATGCCCAAGGCAGTCTTGCTCACTCCCCTTACCAAGTCTTCCATCTTCTCATTTATAATCAACCCACTGACTGAAGTTAGATCAAGACCTCTTCTGTTGTTACATACCCGACTCGGTTTTCTGAGTTAGAACGATATCTTCCTGGGCCTCTATCCATCCGATCACCCCATTAAAATTATTCTTGACATAAAATGATGGGCGTTGGGCTCTGCTCCTGCCGCAATCCAGGAGTGACTTCCGACGCTAACATTTCTGGCACCGTTGCTGGGGACGAAGTTGAAAATTTTCCCCGAGATTGAATGACATCGAGCCTCTGATTCTGAACGTGCATCAGGCATCAGAGCCTTTGAAGATTGCTACTGTGCACCTAGTGACTCCATTGTGATCACTCCATTGTGGCGAACCTGTCGTTTTAAATGTGGCTTTCAGAGGTAGACACACGCGATCCCATCCACAGCTACCTCTAGCTATGCCTGAAGATGAGCCGCAAGCGAATTTCAGAAGAGGAAAGGCCCCCCTAGGAGAAACTTCCATCGCCAAACTAGGTATTTTTTCGTCTCCTTCTGTAGAAACTTCTTTTTCTTCCCCTCAGCTTCACAACAGACCTTTTTATAAAACCTCCCATTTCCTGAATTTCGGAAGTGTTCCTGCTGAGTTGTCTCCTCCTAGTTTTGGACTAGAGGGAGAAACCCTTGTCACTTCCCTTACCCCTGTAATCCTATTTCCAGTATCCCTCGTTCAAGCTCCTTCCCCTCCGAGTTCTCCTCCACCTAATATCCCTATGGCAGGAGAAAATCCCCCCATGACCAGAATGGAGGCTATTATAGCTGCCAGGTATGCTCCCCTTTTGCTACCCCAGCCTCTCAATGCCCTTCCAGCAGATGGCTACCTCAAGCAGCTGCCCAAGTTTAAAGGCGAGGGGGACATAACTGCAGAAGAACACCTTGAAGCCTTTTACAGTTTTACAGATGACCATGTCATCATGCATGCAGATGTGTGGATGAGTATTTTCGTCCATATCCTTGAGGGTGAGGCTATAAAATGGTTTAGGGCCTTGCCTTCTGAATCTATTAATGGGATTAAGGCTTTGGATAATGCCTTTTTGAGATAGTGGGGAGACAAAAAGGACTTCATGTATTACATGACAGAGTTTGGATCTTTGAAGAGAAAGTAAGGAGAGTCTATTTATGACTTCTCCAAAAGATTTAACAAAATGTATAATAAAATCCCCGCTGAAATTAAGCCCTCAGAAGCCTCTGCGAAGATCACTTATGCTAGCGCTTTTGAGCCTGATTCATGCCTTCTGTTGAGGGAAAGGAGAGCCACCACTCTAGTGCACATACAGGACGCGACCGTAGAAGTAGAGTCTAAGATATTGGTTGTTGACCGACTCAGGAGTAAGGCTGACAGAGACATGCCTAGGAGGAGAGCTGAAGCCTCTTCATCCTATTCCTCTCCCCTTCCTCCTCAAATGGACGAGGTAACTAAAGTGCTAAAATCTCTCTCGGCTAGGATGGAAAAGTGGGAGTTAGAGGGGAAGCCCGTGTACAGAAATCCCTAGAATACTGATAACAGAGGTTTCAGGAGGCCTGGTAACAATGTGCCACAAGCCCCCCCAAGGGAACAAAGGAGTAGAGATAGAGATGATCAAAGGATTCAGTCTCCTCTCCAAAGCAACATGGTTTCTCATGAGGAAGGAGAGAAGATAGAAGAACTCGACCCTGAAATTCACTGCATTGAAGACACCTCCCCTTTTCCCCATTTGACTTAGTATGCATATGAAGAGTCCCTTATGAACGTCCAAATCAATGAGTTGGGTAAAGGGGAGGAGGCCAACAACGCCCATAACAGATACCATCTCCGGTCAAAGAAGAAAGATGATACTTTTGACTACCAGGATCAACCCCTTATAGCAGAAAGGCCTGCTAAAGTTGTTGCCACAACTACTAAAGAAAAGAAAGCTCAGAATACTCAGTCAGCAGCCAAAGAGTCTGTTTTCGAGGTAAGGGAACCTCCTAAGCCCCTCTCCTCTTTTAGTTTTGAGCATGAGATTCAGAAGATCAGAATTCCTGTACCCCTCTCAGAACTAGTTAAAAATGAAGATTTCAAAAGGTCCCTCTCTAAGTTGTTACAATCCGAGCCCCCCCAGCCTTCCACAAACTCAATAAATCTTCAATATGAAAAGCCAGCAGTTGTCTTAGGTCCCATGGTAGAAGATAGAGACGATTCATCCCCTCCCTTCTACACATTCCTAAACATGCATGATAAGGTGATACATAATTGCCTCATGGATTCAAGGGCTTCCCACAACCTTATGCCCAAAATAGTCATGGAATAATTGGGACTGGAGGTGACGAAGGCTTACCATGATTTATACTCTTTCGATTCAAGAAGGGTGCAATGCCTCGGAGTCATCAAAGACTTGGTCATCTCTTTGTTTCAATTGCCAATGAAAAGTGTGATCATGGACATTGTAGTAGTCGATGTTCCTCCCAAGTTTGGCATGTTGTTGTCAAGATCTTGGATTAAAAAGCTTGGAGGAACATTACAAATGGATCTCACATATGCTACCATTCTAGTCTTTGGAGGGGAACACGGGAGGTTGTACAGAGAGGCCCAGCTGGCCTACATTGTTAGTGATGAGGCAAACCCCACCAATCACCCTATCTTTGCACTAGACACTGATTTGGGATCTAGTTTGTTGCAGCTCACTTATGCTCCTGAAGCCCCTTTTCAAGTAAGAAGGCAACACCCTTTTAATCATGAGATGCCTCCTCCAACCACCTTTGTTTGGAAGATGTTTTTCGACGGGGCTTCTTCTAGCGAAGGCATTGGTGCTGGAGTGGTGTTGGTCTCACCTTTGTCAGGAAACTATGTCCCTGTCATACAAGCTAGAATTTGAAGCCACCAATAATGTGGCGGAATACGAAGATCTAGTTCTGGGTTTAAGGGCTGCAAAGGAGATGGGGATAGAGGATATAGCAGTGTTTGGAGATGCTGAGGTGATTATTTAGCAAGTCAGAAGCGCTTATCGAGCCAAGCATCCTCGGCTCAGGAGTTATAGAAATGAGGTGTGGGACTTGATCGAAAATTTCTTCTCATCTTTCAACATCTCTTTTATTCCAAGGGAGAAAAATGCTCTGGCCGATTCCTTAGTCGTTTCGGCGAGTCTGTTCAGGATCCTTTGCCGCCTAAGAGAAAATACGATGTTGAGATAAAATATAGCCTAGCTGTACCAGACAATGTCAGACATTGGAAGGTATTCGAGGACGATCTTGAAATCAAGAATTTTCTGCAGGTTATTGATGAATTTTTTGCGTTGCACATTGATTAGGACCCTGACCTTGAAGGTCACCCTTACCCTGAGGTATTTTTAAATAAAATTGCTAATCACCAGATTATTCAACTGCCTAGAAATCATATTCCGAAGGGACTAGTCCCTTTAGAAAGATTGTTCGATGGTAATCATGTGGTAGTAAAGGGTGAAGTTTCGAATGAAGATGTCGATTTGGCTGAGTGCAACATTGGCACATAGGAGGAGCCTAAGTTTGTCAAGTTGTCGAGCAGTTTGACCAGAGAACAGAGGGATGAATATACTGAGCTATTAAGAGAATTTGTTGATGTGTTCACATGGACTTATGAAGACCTCAAGACATATGACACGTCTGTCATTGAACACAAGATCCCACTCAAGGAGGAGGCTAAACCATTTAGGCAGAAGTTAAGACAGATAAATCCCATGTTGTTGCCTGTCATGGAGAGAGAAGAAAAGAAATTGTTAGATGGCCAAATCATTGTTCCCTTGAGATATTCTGAGTGGGTGGCCAATTTGGTCCCGGTGAGGAAAAAAAGTGGGGAAATCAGGCTCTGTGTTGACTTCAGAAACCTCAACAGGAGTTCAAAGAAAGACAATTATCCCTTTCCCAACATGGAACACATATTGAAGAGGGTAACTGGTGCATCCAGGATATCCATGGTTGATGGCTTCTCTGGGTATAATCAGATATCAGTCATGCTCGAGGATAGAGAGAAGACGGCCTTCACCACTCTCTGGGGGACATTCATGTATGCCAAGATGCCGTTTGGACTTATGAACACAGGAGCAACTTTTCAACGAGCTATGGATATGGCCTTCATAGGAGAGAAAGACCAGTTTTTGGTGATCTATCTGGATGACATCACAGTCTTCTCCAGGTCTGATATGGAGGATTGGTGTCACCTAAGGAAGGTTTTCCTGAAATTCCGAAAGTTTGGCCTTTCTTTAAATCCCAAGAAGTTTGATTTTGCTATGAAGGAGGGTAAGTTGTTAGGCCATATAGTATCATCAGAGAGAGTGAGGATTGATCCCAATAGGGTAGAGGAATTTCAAACCCTGTCACTTCCCAGATCTAGGAAGGAAGTTCAGGCCTTTTGGGGGAAGATTAATTTTCTGAGGAGATTTGTCTCAAATTTTGTTGAATTAGTGAAACACATCACAACCATGCTCAGGAAAGGAAATGAAGTAAAATGGATTGTTGAGCCTAGGGAATCTTTCGTCCAAATAAAAAGGGCGTTGACTGAGGCACCTGTGCTGATCAGTCCTAACTATTCCAAGGATTTTCTAATTTTTTTGTTTGCTTCTTTTGATACAGTAGCAGAGGTCTTGTTGCAGAAAAACGAGGAAGGTCGAGAGAAACCCATTTCTTTCTTCAGCAAGGCATTAAGAGATGCGAAGATCAAGTATGAAATCATGGAGAAACAAGCTTATGCATTAGTGAAAGATCTCAAATCTTTCAGAGTCTATGTCTTGCACTCAAAAGTGACTGCATATGTGCCTTCAACATCGGTGAAAGATATCCTTATACAGCCTGACGTAGATGGAAGAAGAGGTAAATGGATTGCCAAGTTTCTGGAGTTTGACCTAGAGATAAAGCCCACCAAGTTGGTTAAAGGATAGGGTTTAGCCAAGATGTTGGTTGAATCCAATTGCACGGCCTTGGGGGTTAGCTTCATAAATACTTGTTCAGAAAATCAGCCAGATGAGTCGTCCAACAAAATCTCTCACGACGGCTCATCACTAGCAGAATGCACCTAGTACTGAGACATTTTTTACTTTCTGCAAGAGATGAAGCCTCCTAATGGAATGGGTAAGAGTAAGGAAAGATATTTAAAGCTCAAAACGCTAAAGTATTTCCTCATTGACCAAGTCTTGTACTGGAGAGACCCCTTAGGGGTGTTGCTGAGGTGTCTGAGCCCACAGGAAGCCCAGAAAGTTATGTTTGAGTTCTATGGCAACCTTTGTGGAGGGCATCATTTTTGGAAGACCACAGCTCACAAAATTCTTAGGGCTGGGTACTACTGGCCCATCTTGTTTACTGATGTCTGTAGAGAAGTTATAGCTTGTATCAAATGCCAAAGGTTCTCAGGAAAGAAACAACTCAACTCACTGCCACTAAATCCTGTGGTAGCTTCAGCACCTTTTCAACAATGGGGGTTGGACTTCATTGGGGAGATTCATCCTCCTTCAAGTGGCCAGCACAGATGGATCCTGACTGCGACAGACTATTTCACTAAGTGGATAGAAGTGGCCCCCACCAAGAGTGCTTCTCACAAGGTTATTATCAGCTTCCTGGAGGATATCATAGCCAGATTTGGATGTCCCAGTAGAATTGTCACTGATAATGCTGCTTCTTTCAAGTCTGAGCCTCTGATAAAGTTCTGTGAATAGTTCAAAATTTCACTGATTCACTCCACCCCCTATTATCCTCAAGGAAATGGACTGGCAGAATCTTCCAATAAAAGCCTAATCAAGCTCATCAAAAGATTGTTGGAAGACAATAAGAGGGCCTGGGATTCAAAGCTCAAATTCTCTCTATGGGCCGATCAAGTGACAACAAAAAAGTCCCTGGGCACCTCACCTTTTCAACTGGTTTATGGGACGGAGGCTATTTTTCCCACTCAACTTGTGTTACCTGTAGAAAAATTCTTCCAGTATCTTAAAGGAGAGCTAGATCATATGGTCAGAAGGATTCATCAAATAGTGGAGGTGCAACATATCAGGGAACAGGTGATGGACGTGGTCCATAGTCGTCAGCAGAAGGTCAAACAGGCTTTCGACAAGAAGGTCACAAAGAAGGAGTTCGAGCTCAGGGATTTGGTGCTTAAGTGGGATGCACCTAGGCAAGATAGGGGAAAACACAACAAATTTGATGCCCTCTGGATCGGGCCCTTCAGGATCACTGAAGTATTCTCAAATAACACTTATAGCTTGTAGGATTTGGAGGGTGAGGAAGTCCTTAATGGCCCAGTAAATGGGCATTTCCTGAAAATATGTTTTGTTTGAGCCGTAGGCGGCTCCTCGTTTTGTAAATATTGCCCTTTTAGTTGTTTACTTATTTATTTTTGGCTTAATAGACGACTCCATAGCCCAATAGCAAGGCACTGAAGCTGCAAATGAGTTCTTAGAGCATCGCAGGGACGACTCTATCCCCCATGGAGCCTAATGTTAGCGCAAATTCTTGCAAGATGGTGTTTTCTTATAGTTTCGGGCCCTTGGTGTAAATTTATAGAAGTGGGATTTGAAAACCGGTCGAGTGTGTTTTATTCAAAGGCCGCAGCCATGAGCACCAAGCGTAGCCCACAGAACGAGCCCATTTCGGGCCTAAAATCAAGTGAGCGGGCACTTTGTCTTTCAATGGTGAGGATCCACAGAGGGAGTAGATCGACGGCCATCGGGTAGGTTTGGGTCACAGAGTTGCATGGGCTCAAGCACCTGAGCTCACCTCCTATGGCCAAACTCACGAAGCGATCAAGCCATTTCGGCTATCGGGACTTCGGGAGAACAGAGGGTCTCCTCCTTCCACTGCATTTCAGAATCCTGAAGCCCGAAATGCTGAAAGGGTCCAGGCCAGAGGCGGTCCCACATTTAAGAAGTGATCTAGGTCGTCCATCCAGTGGGACGCGTGGCACGCAATCAAGCCATTTTGTCTACCGGAACTTCAAACATACAAGGGTCCCTCCTCCTTGTATCATGCATCCCCGGTGCACAAAATCCCGAAAGAACCAGGACCGTTGATCGAGAAGTGATCTAGGTCATCCATCCAGTGGGACACGTGGCGCAAGATCAAGTCATTTCGACATTTCGGCTACCGGGACTTCGAGAGAACAGAGGGTCTCCTCCTTCCACTACATTTCAGAATCCCGAAGCCCGAAATTCCGAAAGGGTCTAGGCCGGAGGTGGTCCCACATTTGAGAAATGATTTAGGTCATCCATCCAGTGGGACACGTGGAGCAGGATCAAGCCATTTCGGCATTTCGGCTACTGAGACTTCGAGAGAATAGAGGGTTTCCTCCTTTTCACTGCATTTCAAATCCCTGAAACGTGAAATGCCAAAAGTGCCTTTGAAAATAGGCACAGGGTCACAGCCCGTGGTCACCTGGGGGTGATAGAAAGAACTGTGCAAAGGATCAAAGCACCAGGTTTAGCTGCAGAAGGGATCACCGTGTTCTCCAGAAACTAGTTCAGCTCAACCTCGATCTTGGTCCTTGCTAAAAATAAATGAAGGTGGATGGAGGTAGTTGAAACCTCGGCTCACTCATTAAATGCAAAGCATGGAGGTTCCGGCAGGTAGTCTACCCGAGATGGTCCTGTATGCTGGTTTTCTCCAAAGAAGCCATGTCGAGTTCTCATCTGACCAAAGGAGTCTGCACACGCTATTTTAGCCTTTAATGTTTCATCTACCTCCCCTGCAAAGGCCATGCAAAGTTAAGGTGGCGTCTGACAAAGGAGTTCAGGCCAGATTTGATTGAGGAGATGCCACACCTTGAAAGTCCTGAGATGCCTCTGTTGGGCGAATGTTTAGGAGTATATTTACTCAGTTTTTTGTATTTTTAAGGGTATCGATGGTTGAGCTAGGCTCCCGACTGTAAAGTTTTGATGAAGCACTGGCTGGTCTGGTTATGTATTGGCACTTGAGACTTCCTGCCTTATGAATGTTAGCCTCTTTCCATCTCTTTGTTTACACTATGTTAGAACCGCTCGGAATTGGAGGATCTAGTCAAGTTGCGCAGTTATAGGATGATGTATGTTGGATCACTGTAATAGTTGCATTGTTTCTAATCAGCTTGTATTTTCTCAACGTTGAATGACTTGGAATTGGAAGATCCAGTCAAGTCACCTTTCAGTTCCGCGAAACTCTGAACCAAGAGGATCTTGTGTTCTAAGTTTTTCCTCTTCAAGTTGTCGAAAGGCCTGATGCCCAAGGCAGTCTTGCTCGCTACCCTTACCAAGTCTTCCATCTTCTCATTTATAATCAACCCACTGACTAAATTTAGATCAAGACCTCTTCTATTGTTACATACCCGGCCTGGTTTTCTGAGTTAGAACGATATCTTCCTAGGCCTCTATCCATTCGATCACCCCATTAAAATTATTCGTGACATAAATTGATGGGTGTTGGGCTCTGCTCCTGCCGCAATCTAGGAGTGACTTCCGACGCTAACAATATGAACATATTAGGGCTGTCAAGTTTTCCCAATAGGTTATACATTAACCTAATTTCGTAGAAGATATTTTCATAGGAGCTTTGTGTTCTAAAGAAGTGCTAGAACATATGTCAAATGAACCAGCCAAAGGAAAAATCCAAAAAGAAGAAGATGAGAACATGGTTCTAGTACAAGAACAATTCAAAGCATTACTCAAGAAGGATAAGGAAGAGTGGGAAGCCAAGGAAGAAGAATAGAGGGAAAGAGATGCAAAAAGGTCAAGAAAGTTTGATGAAGTTGAGGAAAGATACCAACATAGAAAGAAAGGAGAAGTTGAAAAGAAACAATCTCAATTAAATAAGAGTAAAGAGAAAGGATCAATTTTGTATGAAAAGAAGTCATATGAAGAACAAATATTGTTGGATACTCAAGAGAAGGAAAGGAAAAAGAAATAAAAAGAGTCGAAAATAAATGTAGCTAAGTCACAACAAAAATAACTAGAATAGTTGAATGAAGATGTAGCAACAAATCTTAGCACAAGCATGATCCCAGTCCCATTAGAAGAATGTACTCCCCTATCAACGATTCTAGGTAATATTTCATTTACATATCCAAATCTTGGAGTAGAATGTGTTGTTGTAGTTGTTGGAGAATATTATTACAGCCACAAAACCAAGGCCATTGAAAAAAGGATGCCACAGAGGAAAAGAGAAGGATCTAACACAAACCAAGAAGTTTCTAAAAGAGACATTAGATGGAAGGTAGGTCCAGATCCAAAAGAAAAGGAAACATCAACCCTTAATTCTTTTACCAGTGCAAATGTGATGTCATTTTATGAAATAGCAGAAGCATTAGATATGTCAAAAGCAAGGGTAGTTGAGCTAGAAGCTGTCATGGGCACTATCATAGAGGATGTGGCCAAAGAGTTCAGAAAAGAGGCCACAATAGCATAACAAATACATAGAAAAGAATTGGAGAAGCAATTACAACTTCGAGAAAAGGAATTGCACAYAGGGTTTGAGAGAATGGTCATATTAGGCCAGAAACTGGATCAAGAAGAAATAGAGCGTCTAAAAGCCACTCATGCACAAGAAAGAGCTAKAATCAAAGTAGAACAAKTTTAAATAAGTAAGTAAAATGAGAAGATAAAGTACCAGGTTCGGGAGCTGCAAGGAGTAAACGATCTCTTGCAAAAGATAGTAGAAGAAAAATATGTCATTATTCAATTGCAAGGGATTTATCATAGGGAAAAACATAAGGCGGGGGGTCTCCACTACCACAATGGGATAAAGAATACGACGACGAGTAAAAAAACTTGATTTTGTCACATAAGGGCTTGCTTTCTTGAATTTGATGGTAGGAAACTGGAGATTTGTTGCTCAAAGGTCATGTGTGAATATGTTAGCAAACATGATAGGAATCCCATGGTTTGGGGCTTATCCATTAATTGTCAAGGTAACATAACACAACATGGCTAGTTGTGTTTGGACTTAGTAAAGTCCCATGGAACAATCAATAAATGGTACCTTTGGCCAGAGGTGTTGGCTTGCGTCATATGCCTGCTACAGTTTGCACATAGTCTCGAAGACAAGCACCTTCGATGATATAAGAAGGTATGAGGTAATCCCTCCTTACCTTAATTGGTTGCATGACTATGTGAGGGATAAGAGGTTTCCTCGCCCTTACCTGATGGAGGGGCTTGGCCTAGAAAAATGTGAGGTGCTTGGTTGGATAGGCCATAATATAGTGAAACATCGATCAAAGAATTTAGTTGTTCGTTTATATATGGAATTATGACTATATCCTTGGCTCTTTATTCTCTCTCTAGTTACAATATCCAGTACCATGTCAATACAAGTTGAGTTGGTGTGTCAAAGCACAATAAATATCTCTTTGTTTATCCCATCCCATGCTTTATGAATTCTAAAGGTCAATAGTTCAAGAAAGGAGGAGCCATTTAAAGCTCGGTATTCCTCTCCCGATGGTATTTAGACTTCGCGCTTTTTTGGCTTTGGAGTTATGTAACTTATCCCATTTACTTACTTATTTCTTCGGCTAGTTATTTTCAATCATATATAAGGATCATAATTTCCCACTTGCTTACTTATTTCCTTGGTTGGCTAGCTTTAATTCGTTTTGGGGTTGTTTTCAATTTGTTTTGGGGGAGATTGGTTCTGTGTGGTGGGTGGGATTATGGATCTGTACATAAGCCGATAATAAGAAGCTTGCTTTACCGTTTTGATCACTTAATATCTGATACCCACCAATACATTGTCAAAGAAGGGTGAAAGAAGAGAAGAATGGTAATGCATACATAAATGCAAAAATGCATGAATGAAAGAAGAGGACCTCGAGAGAGGAACGAAGAGAGGTTGGTTCATTCTCTTCCTCTATATGTATGTCTGTGTAAGGGAAATACTAGTGAAA
>JASDQU010108908.1:32322-47733 GCA_032191745.1 Picea mariana
TCTGATACCCACCAATACATTGTCAAAGAAGGGTGAAAGAAGAGAAGAATGGTAATGCATACATAAATGCAAAAATGCATGAATGAAAGAAGAGGACCTCGAGAGAGGAACGAAGAGAGGTTGGTTCATTCTCTTCCTCTATATGTATGTCTGTGTAAGGGAAATACTAGTGAAAGGGATAGGATAATAATCAATAATGGAATCATGCTTCGTTATTCACCATTTAATGCTCACCGTGTCATGTAAATCCATCCCTCAGCAGACCTTACTCATTAATAGATAGGTCGAGTCTAATCGATCTCCTTCCTTTTCAAATTTGTTAATAAATCTATAAATAAATAATGTCCGATAAGGATATTTTTCACTCAACCTCCATCTCCTTCCTCTCCTAGTCAGTTGAGCCTTCTCCCTTACATTATTACTATTTTTGGACCCCGTAACGTAATATGAATAGATCGATTAGTTGGGTCCACCTATTAGGTAGGCCCTAGGGAGAGAGAATTTCTTTATGTAGGCACTCACCGATAGGTTGAGGGTTGTGTCGGTTAATAACTCAGGTAGGTGTGGGGGATAATTTTGGCATGCATTCACTCGACATCGTTTGATAATGAGTTTGATGTTGGCTTGGTGATTCGCTTAACTTCATATACATGATATGATCGACTTGTTGGCTCCTCTCCCTATTCCTCTATCCCTTTCACCTCAAGGTTCTACTAATCGAGTGAGGACCTTGCCTTAGAACATTGCATATCAAGCATTGATATATATCTATATCTCTCTAAAAGAAATGAAATAGGGACCTCGAGCAAATCCCCCCAAGGAAACGTAGAAGGCCAACCTCCTCCCTTCCATGCATCCATCCATAGATTCTCCTAAGCCGGCCTCCTAAAATACCTCCTCTTCATTCGATTCAGGTGGGGCTTACCCTGTCTCAAATCCCTTCCCTTTATTTACCCAGAGGAAATGGAATAACTCTTGGTTGGGGCCTTCTTCAACTCCCGGATGTGAGAAATATCTAAATTGGAAAAATCACATAAATAAATAAAAACATCCCTTGTTGATCTTTAGCCCCTAGGTCATTTTTTGAGGTTCTTTAGGGAGGGAGGGAAGAATAGTAGAATAAGGAATAACCAACATGCATGCATGTAGGCATGCATGGCATTCGTTCTTCATTTCTTTTGAGTTTCCCTCTCTCTTCCTTGCAATGTGTGTATGGCCAAACAACCTGGTCTGATGGTACAACAGCTCTGGGGCCACTAGAGGTTCGAGAGAAAGGAAAGAAAGTAGGTTCAACGAGAAAGTAGAGCAGAGGTGGTTTCGCTAGAGAAAGTAAAGCTTTCATTTGTCAATTCCCTCCTTCTTACTTAATATATCTATAAAGTATATGAAGGGTTATAGGCGGTTGAAGAACAAGGCCTTGGTACTTCCAGGCTTGGAATCTGCTAGCTATCCCACTTAAAAATTAATACTTAATATATATACTTAATACTTAATATATGGCATTCCAGTAAGGCAAGGTACAATTTGGGCTTCTCTTCACGGGTTGTCTAGTAAGGCCTTGAAAGGAGGATAGATATCATATTCTCTTTCCTTACTTACTATGTATGGATCTCTATATAAAATGGTTGTATAAAAAGGTTGTATCAAATGGCTACACCTTACCTTACTTATCTTTCCTTACATAATGAATTGAATTAAGGGGCCTTTCTAATATTAAGTCAAGGGGACTTCGTTCCATTCCAACCAGTAAGGATTTGAATAAAAGGCCCTATTGGGTCGGGTAGGTAGGGGTAAATCATATAAGGCCTTGACCTTGAAAAGTCCTTCCCYGATATTGCAGACAAGTKGATTTTTCTCCTTTCATTTCTTCAAGTAAGGGTAAGGAAGGTCAATACTTAGAAKACTTGTCCTTCCATCTCACAACTTTGACTTGGGTGGACCTAGCTTGGATGGCTTTGGGGACTAACTATATGGCTAATACATCAAGGGAAGACCAAATGATGATTGATCAGGGGACTATCCATCTAAATACCACAGCTCAGGCAGACCTAACAATGGTATCTCACGGGGCTAATACTTTGACTCGTACCTAGATGGATCATACTAATGATTTGGCTTACCCTAATATTTTCCTACTACCACCTATAACTATTCACTTTATCCTATACTTGTGGCAGCTAGATGATGAAGATCGAAATAATTCCTTTCTTCAAAGAAATAGGTATCACTGGCTAGTAGGTGGTAGGAGAAAGGATATAAAATACAAATATTGGCACAAGCTAGCCAAGCCAGATTCATGATTATGGGGCATGCCTTTCCCCATGAGAGAGGCATAAGCTAGCCAACCCAGAGTCGTGATTCTGGGGCACGCCTTTCCCCACCAGAGAGGCATAAGATATCCAAGCAAGAAATATAGGAAATAACAACCACTAAAAGGCCAAGCTATTCCTTTAAAGCACCTGTGACCTAGTAATATCCCTTAAGAAGGAGAAAGAGAAGGAAAGGAATAACCGGAAAGGGTATATGTTGTGAGGCATGGGAGATGTATCTGTGAGGGACTTATTTATAAGGAATTGACCTAGATATAGATATAGAGGGTGTTATTGGTATCCATTCCCTCAATATAAAGAGAAGGTCAACCTTAGGGAGGCCAATACCCCGTTATGCATGTTGATCTTGACCCACTAATCCTCCCCTCTTTACCTAGGATAGCAAGACCAATCTTGACCCAAGACCCAGCCTCACCTTTGGATCTGGACCTAGGAAAGACCCTAATTAATAGTATTAGTTGGAAAGCAAGCCATGTATGGCATGGCCCCGACCATATTGATTATGTAACTTGGGGTCAGCTAGCAGGTTGAAGCTTGAAGCATTTCAGGGATATGTTGGTTGGTTGAATTATTCCCATGCCCACCAATGATCATAATAGTAGTAGTTATGGATCCAATAACCCATTAATAAACGAATGCACTCCCGACTAATTAGGCATGTTGATATAGCTAGCAACCATTCCCTAACTGATAAAAATTAGTCAATGGCCAGGAAAGGTGAATTCATTATGGCAGGAATTCTCCATTCTATTGTTGCTAGTTTATACAAATTATGAAAAAATGTGTATATTTGAAGTAGAAATCCGACGGTCCATAGTCTTTAGATTGTGGGTGGCTTGGAAACCTTACCTCAACTGGTACCATGATATTATTCATTCCCACTCAAAACCCACTAACCCAAAATTTTCAGTAGAGAACCGCCCATTCTGGATAGCATTGTAGATAAAGAACCTGATCGTATCCAGAATCGTTAGAGAATCCCAACATGATAATAAAAAAATCTCAACCTTGTAATAATTCAATTCAATTCAATTCTACATAGGAATCATTGAAAGGTGGCAACCGACTTATGTTTGCCACAAGTAATCCATGGCCATTGATCAACAAAGCTCGATCTCTATCGATCAGTTTTGGATCTAGGCCCACTTGCCTGCTACTAATATTGATAGGGTTTCACAGATAATTTTTAGGTGGTCCAATTCACTATATGGGATACACTAATTAACTCCTTCGATGAGAGATTGGCCTCCATGGTTAGTTGTATCCGCTCGGATAGGTTCCATTGGAAAGGGTATTCAACATTAATTCACTTGTTTGATGAGAGATTGCATGAGGGTGAGAAAACAACTCTCATAATCGTATGGATTGCTTCTTTATAACACAATATTGTATTGTAGGTCATTGCTTGGTATGAATTTGATCTGTATGGGTGAGATGGTAGATATGACTATTTATTGAACAACCAGGTAGATAGATAAAGGTGTTCTAGTTATTGGGGAACGCTTTAGATAGGGGTGGGATTGAGGTTAGCAAACGAACCGGTGATATAGGTGATTTGTTGCAACTACATTGTCCTAATTTGTCATATGAATAGGAGGTTTCAGGTATTATAGATATGAAGCGGAAATTTTTTTCTTAGAGAGGGTGCTACTAGAGTGGAGGGAAACACCTATTACTCCCACCCTACCTTGGGTGAAGATATTTCCTAAGAATCCAAACTATATCTATTTATTCCCACACACAACCATAGAAGGATGTTACCCGCCAATGGAGTAACGATGCCTACCATTGTAGAATGGGAGAAAGAACGACTATGAGACTCTCATTTCGATTCCACTGAGATGACTTATTCTAATCCATTCGTCCTCAATGCTCTCTCTTATTATCACTTCCCTCACACTATTGTATTACCATATGAAATACAATATTCCCCGAAGGAATTGAATTGGAAATAAATTGACTTGGAATTGGGATCGATTGGATTCGTGGGCATCATATATAATCAATCAAAAAGGGAGCATGAGTGTGGCGAGGATATCAAAAGATTTTCCCGAACTATACAGTTGGAAGTGTTCCATGAGGATCGAGTGTTGTGATTTCCCCTAGCGACTATCCAGCTATCAGCTTAAGTGGTAAGGTCTTGCAGGGAGTAGCGCCTACTTCCAATTCGAAAGAATATTATTGTAGATTGGGGGAGTTATAGTATTCTCTCACCCTCCTCAACACAACATATTGGGGGAAGATAACAACTACTGGGAAAAAACACATTTCAGAGGGTAAGGTGAGAAATAGATATATTTGAATCGCTTGTATTTGAATATTGTGTTGTGTTTTCACTTCCTTCCTTCCTTTTTTCTCAGATATAACGGGAGTTTCCACCACTTGGAGACTGGAACTTACCTTAATGCTCTGATATTCTAGTGATAACTTGACCTAAGCTAGAAGGTTTATCCCTTGTACTTATTTCCTTGCCCCCTCAAAGACATATCTTACTTACTATCTATAAGGAAAGAGGCCCTATCAACCTTGTAAATAAGGAGATAAGGGAGATTCCCCCTGTCAACCTTATATCTTACTCGAAGAGAGCCCTATCATAGGTAGGATTAATATGAATTTATGGAGATTAATGAAGATGAAATAAATAATCTTTCAAAGAGAATAATAGAAGAATTCCATTAAGGAATCAAAGGTTTATGGAGTTGTGTCTTTTGTTTTTTGGGGTACTTATTTAGGGGAAGAAAGTGTATGAAAATTATTACTTTTCATCCAAAAATCCCAAACAAGAAGGACTGGACTATCTTCTGAAAAGAAAGGACTGTGGACGATTGTTCGGTGAGAAACAAGAAAATCCCCTTGAAAAATGATGGGCGGGCCTAAAGATTCTCCTTCGACACTCTCGACAAGAAGAGGTGTCGGATCGGATTTTGCTTAGGGGGGTAAGGGATGGGGATAAATTCGAACCAGGATAGCTATGGGGATATATATTTATTGGGTGGCCCCACTTTAGTTAGGGGAGTGAGTGAATACTTCTCTCACACACTTTTACATATCTAGTCTAGGTGGTAGCTAGCTAAATGATGCAAAAGGGATTTTCCTTTATCGTACAATAAACACTTCTCACCTTTAGCGATGAGAAGGAGATAAATGATTAATTCGAGTATCAAGGAGAAGGAGATGGATGATTGACCAGAGAGAGTGGCTTCGTAAGGCGGGATTCTTCATCGATGTTTCTCACTAACCGTTATCATTTCAGGTTCCTTCTCAGTTGTCGAATAATGTGAACATGAGAGCGTAACCGAATATATATGGGCTTGGTTTCTCCTTCACATTCACAAGACTGGAACTCTTTGCAAAGGAAATAGGGATGGAATATTCAGTTCATGTATCTGTTTAGTTCATTGGTTCCATGCTCTTCCTATCCTTCCTCCTTCCTATTCATTTGTGGAGGCACGTGAGAAGTTAAATTTAAAGTCACAACACTTGTGATGATTGAATTGGTTCAGTAGTTCTCCATTTACTCGCTCGCTGACCCACAAATATATGCTTGAATATGGTTTCGTGGCACTCTATGATTCATGGATCACTTTAGGTCTATCTCTCTCTATGTTTCCCTTTTAGGAAATACTTCTTCCTATCAATGATCGTCCATCCCAAAGTTGCATTATGATCTGACACTTGAAACAACATTGAACTTGTCGAACACTTACGATAGAGGACTGTCAAGAGGAATTGTGTTCCTAGAGACAATTAAGGAAAAGGAAAATAGTGTCAATGAAGAACTCAGGGATATGCAGAGGAAATTATTTTTTGTGTTGAATGAAATCCATAAGAAGAAATAATATCAACTTAAGTTAGGATTGCAGATGAAAACATAAAAGAAAAGTACAGGTGGAGAAGGACTTCCATCTAGAGATCTAGGTCAAAGGGAGAGTGAAAACAACTGTACAACAAAAGGATCACCCGCCACAGACAATACATGTGTTTTGGAATAGGTCGTGTAGATTGTGCAAGTTTCAACCTTACAGTCGTATAGATCGTGCAAGTATCTGTGTAACATTCGTACAATTGTCATACGGGATCATACAACAAGTTTTGTAGAAGATCGACCAGCCAGGTTTGTCTGCAATTGTAGTTCTCTCAGTGGGCCATTATCCCTATTACGAGAGCCCTGATTTTATCATAATAAAATCTTCCTAGTACTAGTTTTCCCTCTTTGGTTTTTTCCAGGGGTATCTACCCAAAAATATTGGTGTTCATGTGTGCATGATTTGGTTTCCAGTTTTTACTTCCGTTGCATGTTTAAAGTTGAATATTTCAACAGTGTATTTTTTTTTGTGAGCTACTAATCTTATTTGCAGTAAGGAAATCACTAGATAACAAGATACCTAGGTGTTGGAGTAAGTGAATTTCAACATCTTATACTCCTCCTCTAGAATCCACATGCTTTTAACATTTGGTTTATTCCCCACTTTACCAAATACTATTTATATTATGTACCTCCCAACTTGAATATCTTCTCTTTCATACCTTCTCAATTACTAGTTACTCCTTTAGTGACATATTCTCCATTCAAACTAGCTCATCATCTTCATTTTCCTCGCCTTCATTCAATTCATAACCTCCAAAATCATAATCGCCATTCACATTAAAGATTGGTGATATCTCTATCTCATTTGTAAACTCAGCTTCATATGCATTATCCCTAAACTTCATTTTTATCTTGCAAGGTCCAATCTCCCTTACTCTCAACTTTTATAAATTCCCTTAGGGTAACTCTCCTTACTCAAATGCACCATCACCAAWTCAGATTCTTGGAATGCCTTATACCTTCTTCTCATCTCTATGCAYTTCTTATAATGTGATACTTACTCTCGAGTTCTATTGACCACATGCATGTATTTCCCTCTCTATTAACAAATGCTTATGCAYTATCTCTTCTATAAATCTCAAKAAATAAATCAAGAAAATATTTCACACCTTTTTGTCATAACTAACCACCTACCCCTAATCCACTAAATGTTATGTATTTTTATACTCTCATAATTTATAGTTATTCCCTAAGGTAGCATTGAAGTTATTTTGATGTCATATTGTGGGCCCATGTACCCTTGTGTACATTATTTGAGGATTGCAGCATACAAATCTAACATCTTAACATATAGTTCGATTTTACACAGTGATTAACTCTACAGTTATATTTATATAGATTGCCAACTATATATAAATGAAAATAATATTGTAGGATCCATTAATAGTTATAGGGGAAGTGAATTTGTGAAAAATTGTATGTATATGGCACATGAAAATGAAAATTAAGATTTAATGTCTGAAACATTTTAACATACACTTACATTGTTTCTAAACACTTTGAATCCTAGAGATGATTAAATGTGAATAACAATTTTCATAGGACCAAAGTGCTTATTCATGTAGAGAGACATGTGAATAGTCTTCCCACTAATGTGCTTATGGGAAGAAAGAGAAAGACGATGTAATTCATTTATTTGGTATTAATATGCATGCAATACATTTCTTGAGTTGTGTTTATTATTTATCTCCAACCACCTCCTATGATCATGATATTAACGGATTGATTAAATTTGGATAACAAATATTTGGGGTGAAATGAAAATCCACAAATTAACATTGAATTTAGATCAAATCCATTAATGTAACCTAATGAAGAAACATCATTGATATTTAATGAGAACTAGAAATTAATTTACCATGCTTTCTTGAAACATAAGAGAGTGATGAAATAAATATAAAAATAAGGAAAAAATGATATACCCAAGGGAAATCCAACGGAAAGATGATGGCAAAATAACTAATCAAATAATAAAAATGTGAAAAAAAAATTCTATTATTTATAATAAGAATTTGAAAAAAAAACAATTCATATTATTTATAAGATTATATATATGAATATGTACATTCTTAACTATAAAATAACGTTATGATTATCATTCAATTATCCTACATGGTTTATAAGCAAAATTATAAATATAAATATTAGAAAAATATGTGCAAAACATTTTAAAATTAATAATTTACAAAAATTACAAATATAAATATTAAAAAATATGTATAAAACATTTTAAAATTAATAATAGGGATTAGCTTACAATAAATAGTAAATTGAAAGACATTTATATTGTTAGAGATGTGAACATTCATGTATTTCCACCTCTATGTTAGATGGAGTTATCCATTGTTATAAAGAAATAAAATTAATATAATATATAGACTATCAAATATGATATAATAGTTTGGGTTAAAAAGGTGTTATTGTGTAGAATTAGATTTAATTATATAATTGTTATATTTAAGGTTTATATTTACTTTAATCATAAAAAAATATATAAAAAGATTATATAATGAATAACGTTGAAAGAAAAAGGTTGTGGGTACGGCGTAGTGGTAAGGTCGGTCATGTAACGATGGTCAGGTTTCGGGTTCGAACCCGAACATGGCTGCTGCTCGTTGTTTGATTAATCGTTCCGAGCCAAGCTCATCACCTTTTGAAGGTCGTGGGTGCGGCGTAGTGGTAAGATCAGTCATGTAACGACGGTCAGGTCTTGGGCTCGAACCCGAACATGGCCGCTACTCGCTGTTTGATTAATCGTTCCGAGCCAAGCTCACCACCTTTGATAAAAAACTTTGAAGAAGAGTGCTCCTGATTCTCTTGCAAGCCGTCGGCCCTGTGGCCCTTCTGCCCTCCACTGTCCTCCTTGACGTTGTAGAAGTTCTCCCCGTCGGCTTTGCTTCAGATTTCATCCTCAACTACCAATGGCGGCTTCCACCTCGCCTTCTCCTCAGCACGATGGCGCCCACCCTGGTGTTGTTGCGGTGGTGGTTACTGGCCCTCCTCCTTCGACCTCGTCTCCCTCTTTTGGGCCACTCTCTCCGCATCAAGGATGCGCTCCCCCTGGGGCTTCATCAACAGTGACTTCAGGTCCTCTCCATCCAGCTCCAAGCCCCTCCTTCAAAGAGGTGGCTTCACGCCAGGGAAATCCGCATGCAATGGCCCCTGAGGTTACCTCTCGTTAGGTTCGCCCATCCAGGCTGCATGCAACAGTTCCTGATGCTTCGACAGTCTCCATTCAAATGTCACAGGAAGCCCTAACTCATGCTCGGTATTACAACAAGCACGCTTTGGTTTGCAGGTTTAACGGATTCTGGCCCAATCTTCTGGATCTCCTCTCCTGGATCTCTTCCGACTGGTACCCGCTCTTAGATGGAGAAATCATTACCTGCCCCTGTGCAAAGGGGTTTTTTGTGGTAGTTTTCGAATCTACAAACGATAGAGACAAGGTGTTTAAATCTGGGCTATGGTTCTGGGGCAAGGCAAGTCTGTCCATGCAACTATGGACCCCTACATTCGACCCTTCCACAGACTGCATCTCTTCAGCTCCAGTTTGGGTGAGACTTCCATATTTGCCCCTGCATTTCTGGGGGGATGAGTCTCTTCAATCTATTGGCAATGGCCTCGGCAAGTTCATGTGCAGAAGCCCGGATTCCAAACCAACCCTCTCCACCTTCGCTCGAATCTTTGTAGAAATGGATTTCACCAAAGGTTTCCTAGTTGAAATAATTCTTTAAGGCAAGGACTACTCAAGGAACCAAAAAATCGACTATGAGAATCTCAGTTTCAGGTGTAGGAACTGTTTCGCAACGGGGCATATAGCCCGCAACTGTGAAAAAAAGGTCGTCCAAGAGCCAAAGACCCACCTGGTGGATGGGGGCTCCAACGGAGCCGCACTCTGAAAGCAAGGTCCAAGGAACGACAGAAGAAGCAGAAGCCGAAATCAAAGCCCCCGCTATAGGGAATGCTCAGGCATAAGCCATTCCCAAGTCGCCAACCCAACCAGAACCCCAGATCTCATGCTGGGCAGATCTAGCTGACGAGGAAGACCCTCTAAGCCCGACGGAAAGTCAATCTCAGGACCAAAGCAAGGAATAGCGGATGGTGTCGAAAAAGAAAAAAAACTTCCAAGCTAGAAATGATGTAATGACGCGAAGCCGTTCAAGCTCGCTAAAATAGTTTTGGTTTCCAGACTTTGTTCTATGCTAGGATCTTCAAGCATTTGTTTTCATATTTACAAGAAAAAGCTTAAACGTTGTATCGAACCCAGTGGCATGTCCATTGTTTTTAATATAAAAATCCTCTACCCATTACTGTCAAAAAAAAAAAATCATTAGAAGAAAACATAAACGACAAGTTTAAAATATAATATATGAATTGCATTCATTCATTTAAAATTGTTTAATGTAAAAAGTTTTTATAATATTTTGTAATTTTGTAATTTTTTAATTATATTTATTTTAAATTTAATTTTTTCATTTTAACTCTTTTTTTTTTTATCTTGTTAAATTTAAAAAAAATGAAATTATCTTGTAATTTTTTAATTTATTTTTTTTATTTTTATGTTTTGTTATTTTTTAAGAAATGAAATTTTAATAAAAAATAATTATTTTTTATGTTATCGTGATACCATTGACACTAAAAAAAGATTATCACATCAAAAAGTTTAACAATTGTCATAAAGTGCTTTGTTGCCTTTTATGAAAGTTTGCTCCATAATCAGTGTTCCAAGTACCACTTTTAGTTGTCACACTCTCGTTAAAGGGACCCTTTACAAAAGATCATCAATATTTCCTTTTCATTCAATGTTTCTGCCAAAAATTTAGATCTCCACGAACATTCAAATTTTCCAAATTTTTCACTTTCTTAACCTTTGACCTTTGAATTAACACTTCAAGGTCTACTTGAATGTGAGATACAAATTGCAATCCTACTTTAAAATTAATTTTATTTTATTAAAAACTATCTCACTAACTCTTTCTCTTAGTTACTCAAATTTCCCTTCAAAACCACATTAAAAATACCAATTAAAGTAATGTTGAGGAACGGGAATTTCATTTGTTCTTTTGTCCTTCATTTGAAAGAAAGTTATATATAGTTATATATAAAGTTTTTCATTTTTTTTTAAAAGAAATCATCAACAAAAATATATCAATATTGCTTTTTATTTAGAAAAATTATTAACAAACTATCATCAATATTACTTTTTATTTAATATATTCACTAAAAATTTAAAATTTCTAAATAATTTAAGATTTTCCAAAATTTGCACTTTCCCAAACTTTAACATTAGAATTAAAGCAATACAAATTATAATCCTACTCCTACTTAAAACTCAATTTAAATAAATAAAATAAACTGATCTATCAATTCCTTCTCTTACTTTTTCCAAATAGAACATTTCTCAATTAAATATTCATATAATTTGTTTTCAAAACAAAAAGATTACAAAACAATGTTGAGAAAACACTGTTGAAAGTTATAATGTAAAAGATAGGGTGTGCTTTCATCATTAGATGCCTTTCAACTAGTAAGTACAATAAAAATCTACTCTTTCAGAACACATATCTAGGAGAGTTGTTTGTAGACCATGTAATAGTTAATTGTGTTTGTAAGAGATAAAAAACTATCTATATTTAGATGGATTACTTTCAACTTTCATATCGAGAAAGCTTGTTGAGTAATATAGTGAAAAAAAATGTTCTTAAAAAATAGTTAAGAAGTGGGAGGGTCCCTCATATTCATCTATCCATAAGTTGTAAGTAAAGATTCCCATTTTTTTTTTTAACGTTTGTCAATAGCTTTATTATGCTCTCGATAAATATGATTACAGCTGATCTATTTGAAAGCAGCTAATCTGAAACAAATGGATTTTTGAAAATTCCTCTCTTACTTGACTCGGATTTCCCTTCAAAGCTTCATAAAAAAGCAATTAAGAAATGTGAAGAAATGAGAATCTCCCTTTTTCATTTGCTTTCACTTTGGAAATCTCACTTTTTCTTTTGTTTATTTGCACTTTTTTTTTTTCATTTTTTTCCCTTTATTTGGGAATCTCACTTTTTATTTTGTTTATTTTACTTTATTTGGGAATCTAGTTTTTCTTTTCTAGCCTGTCCTTTATTTTGTTTTTTATTGTCTATATTTGGTCTACAAGATTTATGAATAACCACGTTAATCAATAAGTAATTGATCTATATAAAATCATGAAAGGAGTTTAGAATAGTTTGTCCTTTATTTTGTTTTTTATACCTAAATTTGGTTAACATGTTTTATTTATAAGGTTTGATGGATAAAAAGCACACTAACTTCTTTTTATTTTATTTTATATATATATAACATGTTTAATTTATAAGGTTTGGCTGATGAAGAATATATATATATATATATATGGTTAACATGTTTAATTTATAAAGTTTGATTGATGAAAAACACACTAACTTATATATATATAAAAGGTTTGGTTGATGAAAAACATACTAACTTATATATATATATATATATATATATATATATATATATTAAAAAATATGCATAACTATATATATATAAAAAGTTTGGTTGATGAAGAACATACTAACTTTTGTATATATATATTAAAAAATATGCATAACAGTTTGATTGATGCAGAATTTATATATATATAAAAGTTTAAAAAATATGGATTGCATTTTTAAAAATTACAAAGTGAAGGAAGAATTTTTCACATTTTAATTTAAAGTCAATACACTATTAAGATAAGACAAAGTGTTAGAATCCATATAAACATTTTTTACAAACAACACAAGATAGGGCAAAGTATTAAAACTCACACATACATTTTTCACAAGCAACATGCCTAGGGGGATAATTTGACTAAAAAAGAGACATTGTGCATATTGTTGGCACCGATTACATAAAGGGATTAAAGAAATACATTAACAAACTATAATAGTAATTACCTTGAAGCTAATTAATCAGCACGATTCCTCTCATCATAGAAGATAGAAGGGCATTCATCATAGAAGATAGAAGGGCATTCTTGTTCATATCAAAATTGTGTAACTATTAAATTGAATTGTAATTTATACGGTCCATGTATAATAGTAAACTTTATGGTCCCTAAAGGGTTTTGTTTTATATTGTTCAAACATAGTTTTTTTGCAAGAGATGCTAGTGTTGGCTCAGAAAGCAAGAGATTTCATGCATGCATTACATTCAGCCTGGTTTTCATGTGATGTTAACTCTTTGGGTACTTCAAGTGGATTATTGGTCTCTTGGGATCCTATTTATTTTGATCTTGTTCCTTTTCTTACCACTGTTGGTATTCTATTAACAGGAAAGTTCTTCAAAGACAAGCGGGATTTAGCACTCCTGAATATTTATGGTCCATGCTCATACCGAAAACACTTCTGGCAATTAGTGGCGGACAGTGGTATTCTATCTTTGAAGAACTTAATTATAGCGGGAGATTTAAACATTGTTTTTTCCTCGGATGAGGTCTCGAGGGGTACAAATAGTTGTGGTCAGACGGAGGAGTTTTACAGAGATTTATTTATGTCAAAAAAATCGATAGACATAAAACCAACTAAATTGGTTCCAACTTGGCGGAACGATAGAACTGGTCTTGATGCGGTGGCAAGGAAACTGGATCGATGTCTTGTGGCCGAAGAATTATTATCAGCATTGGGCATCTACAGGTCGTGGGTCGATTTCCCATTTATATCGAATCACGCTCATGTTTATTTGCAGCCTGAGATTTTGCCTATCCACAAGGCGTATCTGTTTAAAATGAATGCACATTGGCTCAAGGAACAAGATTATATTGATTTAGTCCATAAAATATGGAGGGATCCGATTTTCCTTTCTGAAGGAGGTAGACAAAAGAGATTGGTATTGAAATTAAAAGTTTTGAAGACACAATCAAAACAGTTGTACAAAGAAAGTATAATAAAGAAGAATGAAATACTGGGGACTCTAGAATCTGAGATCAAAGAATCGATTTTGAGACTGGTGGGTGATCCTACAAGCCATGAAGAAGGAAAACTTCTTTGGCAAAGAGAAGGTGAACGAAACGAGATTTTAAGAGGTAAGGAAGAACAATGGAGGCTTCTTAGAAGAGCTATTTGGTTGACCAATGGGGACAATAATACAAAGTTTTTTCATAATTTGGCGAGCCATAATAGGACTAGAAAACACATCTGGGAGATCTTAGATGGAAATGGTGTTTCTACGTCAGAGCAGGGTCCCATTAAGGAGGCAGTTGTCCATCACTTCAAAGAGTTTTATAAATCACAGGATTCGATAAATACAACTGAACAATTCCAAATGGTTGGTTTATATCCACGAATGGTAAATGATGAGGAATCAATGTTCTTTATAAACCAGATACTTTGGAAGAATAGAAGCAAGTTCTATTCAAATTCAAAAAAGATAAGAGCCCCGGGCTTGACGGTTGGTCGACGAAATTCTTCACCTTCTTCTTTGATATAATGGGTGAGGATCTCCTTAATATGGTGGAAGAATCGAGGAGGCTTGGTTTTGTGGTGGGTAGCTTAAATTTGAGTTTCCTTAAATTGATCCTGAAAGCTAATAAACCTGTCACCTTTGATGATTTTCGCCCAATCTCCCTGTGCAATCTGTGTTATAAAGTGATTTCGAAAATCATTGCAAATCATATCAAACCTTTCCTTTCAAAATATCTCTCTGCAGAACAATTGGGATTTCTTCAAGGTAGGAGGATTCAAGATGTTGTGGAAATGACACACAAAATCTTACACAGTATAAAAAAGAAAAATTTGAAGTCTCTAGTTCTAAAACTGGACCTAAAGAAGGCATACGACTGCATTGATTGGCAACTATTAAGACTTATCCTTATAAAGGCAGGGTTCGGGATCTAGTTGACCAATTGGATCATGGCTTGTGTAACTTCTTCCTCCTACGTTGTTTTGATAAAAGGTGAGGCTACAGATTTTTTTAGAAGTGGCAGGGGTGTATGACAAGGGTGTCCACTTTCACCATTACTCTTTATACTGATCATGGAGGGACTCGGCTTACTTTTAAAAAATGTTATCGGTGAAGGTATTGTTACAGGTATTAAAGTATCTCGTTTATATAAGATTTTACATTTATTGTTCGTTGATGATGTTCTTATTATGACGAGAGCCACAATACAAGAATGGTGGGAAATTGACAAAATTATTTGTCTCTTCTGCAAAGATTCTAGACTAATGGTTAATC
>JASDQU010108908.1:63196-79126 GCA_032191745.1 Picea mariana
ATTGTGCTAATGTAGAGAGGATGTCATTGGTGGTTTCATGTGCTACAATGGATAAGATGTTAATGGTGGTTCTGAGTAGATAAGGCTAGGTGTAAGTCTCTAGTGACATTGACTGAATAAATACCCCTTAGTTGTGGATTTATGACCAAACGTCTTCCAATTGTAATCTTGATATTAGTAAGTAGTTGTGTACCCTTTCTGTTGGCAATCAAAAGTCACTCCTGGATTGCTTGCAGGAGCAGAGCCTGACACCCATCAGTTTTAATGTCACGATTTGTTTTAAAGAGGTGATCAAATGGAGGAAAACTCTGAACGATATCATTCCAACTCAGAAGCTAGGCTAGGCATGCATGAACGAGTGAGGTCTTGATAAACTTCAAACAATGAGTTGCAATAAAGGGTGAGTAGGGGGAAGACTTGCATGAGAAGAGTGCGAAGGTCTATCATAAACATCAGGTTCATAACAGACTGGAGAAGAAAGCATCCGAACACAAAATCCTTTTATATTCAAACACAAAAGACTAGAGAATACAATAATGCCACAACAAATCCTTTATCATAACAAAATTGCAGTAATCCACGTGAATCCTTCGACTGTGAACTCTCTGGCATGAGATGAAACATAGATGAAAAAGAATAACTGTTTGTTATAAACCAAGAAGTCTCAAACACAGATACATGACCAGGAAACCAGAATGTTTGTTGAAACTACACAGTCGGGAGCTTAGCTCTACCATCGATAGATACAAAAATGGCGAAAATGCCTTCATATACTCAGAACAACAACCACAGCGAAATCAAGACATTGCATTGAAAGCTTTGCATCTGCATGGATTCTGACAGTCAACATCTGAAAGATCTTGCAACTTATGTCAGACGCAATCTAACTCTTTGACAGTTCCAACAACGAATTGACGTGCCTTTAATTCATTGTCGTGCTTTCTCATTATGGCGGAGGAGATGTCTAACCACCACCAACCACTTCAATAACTGCTTCATCGGGATTGAGGCTGGCCCGGCCAACTTGGCACCTTCGGGACGTGGAGGGCCTCTTGCGCTGCCACCTGGAATAACTGTCTGGCTTAAAGAATAGGAATGGAGGCCAGCGCAGAAGGTGGGGCACGGGAACAGAGTGATGGGGTCGGATCATGAGGGCGTAAATGAAGTGGCGAGGTGCGAAAATGGCGACGGAGGAGGGCGCATGGCAGAAGACATTAGGCGGAAAGGGGGGAAGACGAGAGATAATGGACTTGATCTTTGGCGAAAGGCTGACGTGGAAAGGAGCAGGACACATGGCACGTGATGAGTGGATGATGAGAAGAAAGGAGGACCACGCGGACCAAAGGGGGGAGGTGGACGGATGACACACGGCAGCAGGAGAAAGGTGGTCCTGGAAGATGACATGACGGGAGAAGGGCCCACGCAGGCTAAACACAGGGCAGCTGAGAATGATGGGATCGCATGAGTGCCGTTGATCCAGGTGCTNAAAGGTAGAGAGGCAGGGGGGGTCCGAAATTGCCTTTATTGTCGTTGATCCGGGCACGCTGATCTGGACCGTTGAAGAGATGCACTCGCAATTCCGGACCCCCCCCCCGCGCGCTTAAAGGTAGAAAGGCAGGGGGGTCCGAAATTCCATACGCGTCGTTGATCCGAGCGCGTGCATTGCTGCCGCTCGAACTTGCTCGTTACTTACCACAGGCGTATTATCACCCAAAACTTAGGACAAGTGGGTTTTTAACCCATCTTATTGCATTCTAACCCCCTTACAAGAAATATCGCCAACACTTTCCAATGAAAAAAAGTTAACTTTAACGTAAAAAAAAAATAAAATAAAAAATTCTGATAAGAGAATCTTATAGTGAATTTCTTTAAATGACAATGTACTCCTGTACTCCAATATGTTTGTTGATGATGGTTTGAGGCATTGATAAGAGTATGCCACAACATCATTGTCCATCTAAAATAAATAAGAGACAACATGTATTACTCCCCAAAGAACCTACACAGAGAGCCTTCCCCTTATAGTGTAAATCCTTGATATGTTGCCAAACTTGTGATGAGATCAAGGTAAATAATCTTATTGACCAAACATTTAGTTACATAATAAAATATAGAAAAAATATGTTTATTGCATATGAAAAGAGATCTTTGTAAGTTCATTCACCATGGTTTCAATGCAAGTTAACAAACAATGATTTATAAAATGAAAAACCTTGAGGAAGTTGAGGTTGAATCTAGTTGCAATTTATTCTTTTGGGGGGGGTGGGGGTGAGCTCCTTTTCTTCCCTAAAATATAGAGTCAAACTCATGGGACATGTTGCTTCATTTATTCAAGGATTATTAAATAAATATCACAAAAGGTGAATGTGATGTGTGCTAAGAAATAAATCATGTCTAGTTATGACAAACTTCCACCAATCTTTTGCTAGATCACATTGGCATTAACAAGTTTGTCACTAAAATAGTTTTAATAGAGTGAAACATATAGATCAAATTATAAAAACATGTTGGATTACTGAGAGGGGGGGGGTGAATCAATAATAGAGCTTTTTTAATCCTTTTAACCACAGTATGCAAGTGTTTTTTTTTTATCTTTATGATCAATATAGCATTATCATCCAATAAGTGCAGAGTAAATAAACCATGAACCATGAACAAACATACACATACATAGTACACCAATATTTTTATGTGGAAACCCAATGAGGGAGAAAACTACATAATGTTTTTTATTATATGTATTTAAGAATTACATTCATTGGAAGCACCAACTTCCTTTATTCTCTAGCTACTACTGGAAGGAGTCTTTGACCCCCTATATTTTTAGGCTACAACCTAAGGGAAGCTACAACTCCACAATTCTCTCGCTACAACCAGATGGAGGCTACAACCTCCTATGTTCTTCGGCTACAACCGGAAGGTGTCTACAACCACCTATCCTTGCCCTGTCCTGTCATTCTGAAATAGAAGTAAGATGATGAAACCAATGTCACATTGTCACTATGAGATATACTGTTGTAAACCTGTACCAATCTAAGACAACAACCTGTAACCAACCTGTGCCACTGTCCTGTACTCAACCTGTATCAATCAAAACCAACAGGTAAATGACCTATTTGTGTTACAGCCTGCATATGTATGCAACCTATCTTTACTGCATCCCACGTATGTACACGACCTATATATTCTACAACCTATGTATGCTTTCTGAAACAAGGGTTTTTCACTTTTGTTGAAACTTAGACACTCTGTTGCCTCTTGTCAACTCAACCTACAACCTATCACTGTGTGTAACATGTAGTTGTTCCCTGCGCATAGATCCTCATACATATCCCTTAACCAAATGTATTTATATCTCTCTAGCCATGTGTCATACAAGTATAATCAAGAACAAGTATAATGACCGTCACATGGACTAGACATCAAACCCTTTCTGATATACAACCTCTCAATACATCAACCACTTCAAAAATACAAACTCTCAACCATATACCACAAAAACCCTTAACCATATGCCAAGAAATACAAGATGTGCCTCAACACTAACAAGATGTATAAATGATGAATATTGATTATATCAGCATTGTATTTTTGTAGATCTAACTTATAAAGAAATTCCCATGCAACCACTAATATATCTAGGACAAATCCTCAAACCCCCGTAACCATTTCTCATGTAGACAACAAAATCCAACTACTCATAGAAATAAGACATACATTTTGAACCAATAGATAGATCTGATGTACCTGATCACTGTAGACCTTCCTGGGAGATTTCTTTCAGACTCTAGAGACCTGGCATCCACATCTTCTCAAGTTTTTAGGGCTTTACCCTCATGTACATGCTCTATTATACTGCTAGCCCACGTACATACACGCCATGCTCCACTACAACCCATGTACACCTCAAAAACTAGAGTTTTTTCAGTATTTTTTGTAATTCCAAAACTTTCTCTGTCAACCCTTCGTGCTACCTCATACTTGTGCAACTTCAGATGTATCAATGAGTACCTGTAATAAAACTTACACAATAAGAGATATTCAATTTTTTCAATAGGTTCTAATAGGAGAGCATTGCTCTCTTATTTATACTTCCATGTAGCTTCATCAAGGGGTTACCTTCTAACCAACTTAACCCAATTTCCTTCTTTTAGGGCTAACCCACTTCAAATCACTTGTCCACTTCTAACCCACTTTGCTACAAATAGTAAATTCTCCACTTCTAGTTGCAACTAATCTATTTTTAATTATTTTCTTATTGCAACAACTTAACCCATGATTAACTCCTAGTTTCACTCACTTGACTAGTCAACTTCTTCTAGGAGCATCTAGAATAATTTTGACTTCTTTGACTTCTAGATAACTCATGAGGGTTCTCCAACTTCACAAGGCCATAACTCTCTAACCGTGAGGAGTTATGTGGTGTTCCACATATCACCAGAAATGGCATGACATGTATTATCCATCTAGAATAGTTGTACCTGCAAATATACTAACCTTCATACCATTATACATCAAACAAACTTAGATCTCTTGATCATATTGTTGGGCTACCGGACTTGCTTCAAGGGTTGACATCAATGAAAACCAACCCAATTAATCAAAAATCTCCCCCTTTGGCATTGATGGAAACAATTTGATGCACCAATGAATTCATATCGCTTATGCTCCCCTTGTGACCATCGGTCTTGCTGGAAACATGTCTATGTTCTCTTTCTCCAAGCATCTAACTCTATGTCCTGCATCTGGTGAATTTCTCCCCCCTTGACAGCAATGGCAAAGGTAACTTCTCTTTCGATGTTGCTCCCCCTAACTGAACTGTCTTTGGGGCTGCTCCCCTTGACTGAACTCTTCCTGAACCTGCTCCCCTAACCTGAACTATCCTCTTGATGGTGCTTCTTCGTGTAAATCTAAAACATATAAGATAAGGATTCATTTTGGAGTAGAAATTACTCTGAGTCTCTGGCGAAGATACTCAAAAGCTTCCCTTGGAAGCAGTTTTGTGAAGATATCTGCAACCTGTTCTTTTGTTCCCACATATTCAACTCTTATGTTCTTCTCTGCAACATGTTCCTGTAGAATGTGACACTTGATAGTAATGTGATTCATCTTGGAGTGCATAACTAGATTCGTTGAGATACTGATAGCGTTTGTATTATCACAATATATAGGAATGGGCTTATCATACTCAACTTGTATATCTTTCAAAGTTTGTTTCATCCATAGAACTCGTGTACAACATGTTGTTGCTGCAATATACTCTTATTCGGCTGTAGACAATGATAATGATGATTGTTTCTTTCTTAGTCAAGATACCAAACACTCACCCAAGTAGAATGTCGCTCCACTGGTGCTTCGTTGGTCATCAATGCAACCTGCCCAATCTGCATCTGTGTAGGCAATAAGTGATATATCATTTCCTTTTGGATATCATAATCCAAACTTTTATGTGCCCTTGAGATATCTGAAAATCCTCTTCACTGCTAGAACATGTGATTCCTTTGGTGATTCTTGAAACCGTTCCACCTGTCCAACTGCCTGCATTACATCTAGTTTGGATGTTGTCACATAAAGTAAGTTTCCAATCATTGACTTGTACTGCCTCTGATCTATAGACTTTGAATCATCATCTTTGCTCAACTTGAAACAAGTTTGCATAGGAGTGTTAACTGGTTTGCAATCTTCCATTCTGAACCTCTTTAGCATTTCTTTGATATATTTAATTTGAGAAATAAAAATGCCTCGGTTGCTTTGACATATCTAAAGACCCAGAAAGAAGGATAGTTCTCCAAGTAATGACATTTTAAATTCATTATGCATATCCTTTGCAAATTTCTGACTTAACCTATCTTCATCACTTCCAAAGATAATATCATCAACATAAAGTTCAATTAATAAAATATTATCTTGAGTTACCTTGATGTAGAGGTTGATGTCTGCATTTCCTTTTCTAAACCTTGCTTGTTGTAGATATCTATCCAGTCTAGAGTACCATTTTATGGGAGCCTATTTTAGACCATACAAGGCCTTCTTCAACTTGCACACGTAATCTTCGTTCTCTGATAATTGAAATCCTTCTAGTTGCTCAATGTAGACTTCTTCTTCAAGTTCCCCATTTAGAAAATTTGATTTCATGTCCATCTGATACACTTTAATATTATTGGAGCATGCATAAGCTAAGATCAATCAGATTGCTTCCATTCCGGAAACTAGGGAAAACATCTATTCAAATTTGATACTTTCAACCTGTGTGTATCCTTTACATACCAATCTAGCTTTGTTTCTGGTAACCTGTCCATCTTCATTCAATTTATTTATGAAGACCCACTTTGTCCCAATCACATTCTTGTACCTTGATTTTGGAACTAATTCCCAAGTGTCATTCTTCTATATTTGATCCAACTCTTCATTCATGGCCTTTTTTCAGAATTCATCCTTCTTGGCTTCTTCAAAACTATTTGGTTCAATCGAAGATAAGAGTGCTAGGTGCAGTTGTTCTAGTGAATGGATTTTTCTTCTAGTCTCACTTCTTGCATCTTTGTTCCTGATAATCTGATCTCTAGGATGATTCTTTTGTACTCGTTTGCTAGGTTTCTTTGGAGGTACTTTTTGAACTTGCTCTTCTACTTCTATATGATCTTCTTCATCTTCCCCTTCTGCAACTTCTTCATCCTTTGCTTCTTCTTCGTAAACCTGTTCCATTGATTCCTTTTCTTCTTCCTTTAATTTCCGTCCACTTGTTTCATCAACTATTACATTGTTTCTTTTCAAAACTTTGTTGAGCCTTAGATTGTAACACTTGTATTCTTTCCTTGTACTTGAGTAACCAACAAGTACACCTTTGTCCACACGAGAGTCAAACTTTCCCATTCTTCCATCTTCTCTTTTGATGTAGCATTTGCTTCCGAATACTCTGAAGTGCTTCACATTTGCTGGTCTTCCTTTCCATAGCTCGTAGGGAGTTTTGACGCTGTTGTTTCTGAGCATTACTTTATTTTGAATGTGAATTGTTGTATGCATTGCATGTATCCAAAAGACATCTGTCAATTTAGAATCCATTAACATTGTTCGAGCCATTTCTTGTACTGTCATGTTCTTTCTTTCAACAACTCAATTATGTTGAGGTGTCCTAGCGACGGAGAATTTCTTTTTTATTCCATGCTTTCCGCAGAAATCCATAAATTTCTTTGAAGTAAACTCTCATCCATTGTATGATCTCAAACATTTGATTTTTGAATCCATTTCATTTTCAACCATTTCCTTGTATACCTTGAAATTTTCAAATTCTTCAGATTTCTTCCTGAGAAAACAAACTGCAGTCATTCTTGTATAATCATCAACTAATAACATAAAGTATTTCTCACCTTTTAAACCCTTTGTTCTAGTTGGTCCAACTAGATCAGTATGCAAAATTTCTAGTGGTCTTGTTGTGGAATATTCATTTGATTTGAATATGGTCTTCGTTTGTTTTCTTTGTTGATAATGCTTGCATAATGTGTTGGTTTGCTTTGTGATCTAGGGCGTTTCTTTGAATGCTTCCTTTTTGATGACTTTGACAAGGTTATCGAAGTTTATGTGACCCATTCATTTGTGCCATAGCCAAACTTCATCTTCCTTTCCTAGACAACACTTTTCATTTCCAATTTCACTTAATACATATATGTTGCTTGAATTTCTTGTAGTTGTTGCAATCAATTTGCATAATCTTGCTTTTCTTATCTCGCACTTCTGTGAATCAAACATAATTTTATGACCTTGGTAACACATTTGAATTACACTTAGAAGATTATGTTTCATATCTTCCACTAGTAGAACATTTTTTGCCTTGATATTCTTATTTCCAATTATGTTTGTTCCCTTTCCAATGATTTTAGTTGAGTCATCATTTCCAAAKGAGWCTGATCCATCTCTTTCRTTTCTCAATGTAAGAAACTTGTCTTCATCACCTGTCATGTGCTTTGAACAACCACTGTCAAMATACCAACCACGTTTCTTGTGCATTCTTCGTTGTTAAACTAATTCTTCTTTCTTATCCATATTCTCTTTTGAGGTTCATGTATGTGATTGTTGTCATTATGTTTATGTTCCTGTTATTAGCTCTTCAATTTACAGATTTATGTCCAAAATTATTACATGCATAACATAAACCAAAAACGATAGTTTGATACATGGGAGTTGAATATATTCTTAAAAGAGTTACTCTTTTGAATCCTTCTTCTTCCTGAGGCCTGCTTGTTTATAACTATCGTTTATTATGAAATATGAATCTTCTAGGTGTAGGAGTGTCCCTCTGATCTTCCATGTAAAACTTCTTGTCTCCTCTAACTGTCTCTGCATGGCTTCTTGGTTGTGTTTCTTTATCTTTTTTTTTGGAGATTGAACCTATTTCTGTCTGATTCTATCATATCCCGGAATTCTCATGATGTGGCCTTTGACTGTTGATAATATTATCCAAAACCTTTGAGTTGTTTTTCATGTTTTTCTTTTGAAGGTCTTTTCTCAATGTAACAACCTTTGCTTCCAAATTTCCAATGATCTTGTCCTTTTCTTCTAGTTGTTCTTTGAGTGATTCTTCAATTCTTTTGTCTTCTTCTATTTGAACCTTTAACTTAGTGATCATATGATATAGTTCTTCAGAGTTTGAATTCTGAGTGTCTTCCTTCTTGTCTAGTTAATCCTGGAGCTTCTGGTTTTTCTTATTTTCTCTTTTTATAACTTCTATAGCACTCAAAAATTCTTTTTTGTACTCAAATTATACCTCTTCATATTCCTCTTCGGTGTTCTCTTTATGGGAGTCTTCTATTTCTATGAATAGAACTCTTTCTGTCTCACTTTCATTGACTTCATCTTCATCTTATGAGGAGTCATCTTCTTTGGTGCATAAACTTTTCTTGAAGACTTTCTTTTTGGTTCTTTTGACTTTATATGTTTGTTTGTTATTTGAATCATATTCTTCATTTCTTTTCTTTTTCTTGTGAGGACATTTGTTAGCAAAATGACCAATACCATCAAAATTAAAACAAATCAATGTAAGCTTACCTCTCTATATATATCGTCGGTTCCATTTTTTAGTCTTCTGACAAGGTTGGCCACTTCTTCATTGTCTTCCGAGATGTCATTGTTGTTGCTATCTTGTTTTTCCTTTTGCTTTCCCTTTTGCTTTGAATTATTGGATGCTTTGAATGTTGCTTCTTTTATACCTGGATTCTCCTATCTAGTTCTCATTTCATAGGCTGTGAAGATTCCATGTAGTTCATCTATGCTTATTGAGTCCATATTTGCCCTTTCTTATAGTGTTGATATCTTAGGATCAAATATCATTGGAAGAGATCTTAGTACCTTTTGAACAATTATAGATTCAACAACTTTTTCTCCCAATCCTATGATTGCATTCACTATTTCATCAACTCGTAAGAAGTAAGCTATGTTATTCTCATCTTCCTTCATCTTTAGCTATTCGAATTGACCTCTATAAGTTTGAAGCTTTGTTTCCTTGACTTTTGCATCTCCTTCATAAATATTATAAATTTTGTCCCAAATCTCTTTAGCGGAGATGCAATGCATAACTTTGACATATACTGAATCACAAATACCATTTAGAAGTCCATTTGTGGCTTTTGGATTATTTAGACTGAGTTTCCTTCCAATTTCATTTGTTGGCGGAACTACTAGTTCTTTGTATCCATCTACAACTAATTTCCAAACCTCAAATCCATGTGCATGTACATATGTTTTCATCCTTCTACTCCAGAATGCATAGTTTGTCCATCAGAATGTGGTATTCCATTTTTATACATATTGTTTCTCTCCATGATCTACCTTTCAGTGGTTAAACTAATTTCTAAAGGAACCTGCTATAATAACAATTGTTGGATTACTGAGAGGGGGGGGGTGTGAATCAATAATAGATCGTTTTAATCTTTTTAGCCATAGTATGCAAATGTTATTTATCTTTATGATCAATATAACATTATCATCCAATAAGTGCAGAATAAATAAACCATGAACAATGAACAATCATACACATACACAATACACCAGTATTTTTATGTGGAAACCCAATGTAAGAGAAAACCACATAATGTTTTTTTCTTATATGTTTTTAAGAATTACATTCATTGGAAGCACCAACTTCCTTTGTTCTCCAGCTACTACTGGAAGGAGGATCCAACCCACTATATTTTCAGGCTACAACCTGAGGGAAGCTACAACTCCCAAATTCTCTGGATACAACCAGAAGGAGGCTACAACCCCCTATGTTCTTTGGCTACAACTGGAAGGTGGCTACAACCACCTATCCTTGCCCCAACCTGCCGCCTTGAAATATAAGTAAGATGATGAAACCACTGTCACTGTGAGATATATTGCTATAAACCTGTATCAATCTAAGCCAACAACCTGTAACCAACCTGTGCCATTGTCCTATAACCAACCTATACCTATACTCAACCTATACCAATCAAAACCAACAGATACACGACCTATATGTGATTCATATCGCGTATGTATGCGACCTATCTGTACTACAACCCACATATATACGCGGCCTGTATATTCTATGCTTTTTGAAACTAGGGTTTTTCACTTTTATTGAAAATCAGACACTTTGTTGCCTCTTGTCAACTCAACTTGCAACCTGTCACTATGTGTAACCTGTAGTTGTGCCATGTGCATACATCCTCATACATATCCCTTAACAAAATGTACCTATACCTCTCTAGTCATGTGCCATACAAGTATAATCAAGAACAATTATAATAACCCTCACATGGACTAGACATCAAACCATTTTTTATATACAATCTCTCAATACATCAACCACTTCAAAAATACAAACTCTCAACCATATACCACAAAAACCCTTAACCATATGCCAAGAAATACAAGATGTGCCTAAACACTAACAAGATGTATCAATGATGAATATTGATTATACCAGCACTGTATTTCTGTAGATCTGACTTATACAGAAAGTCTCATGAAGCCACTAATATCTATAGGGAAAATCCTCAAACCCCCATAACCATTTCTCATGTAGACAACAAAATCCAACTACTCATAGAAATAAGACATACCTTTTGAACTAGTAGATAGATCTGATGTACCTGATTACTGTAGACCTTCTTGGGATCTTGCTTTCAGACTCTAGAGACCTAGCATCTTCATATTTTCAAGCTTTTAGGGATTTACCCTCATGTACACTCCCTATTATACTTTTATCCCACGTACATATGCGCCTTGCTCCACTGCATCCCGCATACACCTCAAAAACTAGGGTTTTGTCAATATTTTTTGTAATTCTGAAACTTTCGTCGTCAACCCTTCGTGCTACCTTAGACTTGCGCAAATTCATCTATATCAATGAGTACCTGTAATAAACCTTAAACAATAATAGATATTCAATGTGCTCAATAGGTTCTAAGAGGAGAGCCTTTCTATCTTATTTATTCTTCCATGTAGCTTCCTCAAGGGGTTACCTTCTAACTAACTTAACCCAATTTCCTTCTTTTAGGGATAGCCCACTTCTAATCACTTGTCCACTTCTAACCCACTTTGCTATAAATAGTAAATTCTCTACTTCTAATTGCAATTAATTTATTTTTAATTATTTTCTTATTGCAACAACTTAACCCATAATTAACTCCTAGTTTCCCTCACTTGACTAGTCAACTTCTTCTAGGAGCATCTAGAATAATTTTGACTTCTTTGACTTTTAGATAACTCATGAGGGTTCTCCAACTTCAAAAGGCCATAAATCTTTAACCGTGAGGAGTTATGTGGTGTTCCACATATCACCGGAAATGGAATGCCATGTATTATCCATCTAGAATAGTTTTACCTGAAAATATACTAACCTTCATACCACTATACATAAAACAAACTTATATCCCTTAACCATATTGTTGGGCTAGTAAAATTTTCTATCGGACTTTCTTCAAGGGTTGAAATCAATGACAACCAACCCAATTAATCAACAAAACACACAATCTATGTAGACTCAAGACACAAGTATTTGACTTGAGGTAGTCTCATCAATAACATAGACATCAAATAGAAGGGACACATTGAAACCTCTCACTTCCCCATTAGTGATCTATGCCAATGAATTAGAGTCATATAATATTATAGAAAACTTCCTATGATGGACTCAACTAACCCCAAGTCCTAGGACCTAGGAGGACCCAAAAATAATTTTAGCCTCGTGACCATGACTCGTTCTCTTTTCTCTCAAGGTTTGGATTCATTTGGTGTCAACAGATGATCTCAAGTTGTTTGATTGGTGTTAAGCACTCAACACACCCTAAAAATCCTCTATCAATTTTTTGTTTTTTTTCGGTACCACTTGATCTTTTGCACTGACTGATTCGACTTGATTTCGAGAAATGTTTTGTCTTTGCTTATTTTCATGACTCTCATCACCTATTTAGGTTTTCTTGAACTTATGAAACCCTATCACTTAAAATGCCTTAACACATGAACAAAGAATCGATAGCCGAAAACACTTCACCCGACGCGCTCATATTCGGCATCGGAAGGAATTCAACGAAGGAAAAGAACCACTTCTGAAACCTCAGTCGTCGAGCACCTATCTCCTTCGGCATCGGAAAAAGGAAGTTTTTTTTTTTCTTCAAGTCTTGCATAAGGATATTGCTGATAGCCGATTCCCCTTCGGCATCGGTAAAAGACGAGGGGGCTAGATGCTAACAAAGAGAGAAAAGATATTGTCAATAGTCGATGCCCGATGTGCTTATCAAAATCGAGAAGAACCTAAAAAGGTCACAACAAACATTCTGATTGCGCTAAAATTTATTCCCGATCACCGATCCCCGATGAGTTTTCGGCATCGCAACTTTTTCGAGGGAGTTAACACAAAGGAAGCACTTGATAGGTTTATTGTCGATCGTCGACCCTAGATAATTTTTCGGCATCAGCAATCTAAGGTTTGTTTTAGAATGAATAACTTAAGGAAAGTACCGACTCCGATTAATACACGTGAATTAGGTCACCATTCTTCAACGCCACGTGTCTTTACCAGATTGGAGAACCGTACGGTCTAGTTTTACCCCGAGTCATTCTTGGTTCCCTAAGTCTGAGTCACACCTCCGAGTCAGCTTTGCCACGACAACATTGTATGGTGAAATTGATCGGTGTCGAAGATTTTTGCAGAAGGACATCAACGAAAATGTTCATAGCACACCCCTGATCCCCGATTCATCCACTGAGAGAGTGACACAATGGGACGTTTTAGCATTAGATACAATCATATTATGAGCATTTAAGGAGCTAATTAATACCAAATCCCACATTAGTTGCTACCTCGTGCGCCAATCAAATTAACCATTTAAAATCACTGATAGACCACATCACCCCCCGCGCCTCTGCAGTCAACCCACGATGAATTTAGTTTATAGAGATTCAGTGGCAGATTTGTTAAAATTTCACTCATAACATGAATTGAATGGTTGATGCGACAGGATAAGTTCTTCCCTGTTTAAATTCTCTTGAGCCGTTGTAAATGAAATCATTCTGTGCATAAGAGAATTCTGGAGCATATGAAGGAGCAAGATGAGCAACTCAAAGGCTATATCGATCCCGTGATTGTCAAAATAACTAGGTTTTAACAATCTTCAGAGGTATGTATCCGAGTTTGTAAATTTTCTGGTTGTAATTCATATGTTTTGTCCATTTTTTGTTTTACACAATCTCTGAAAGTTTATTTTAGTTGTAGGAACAATGCCGCCAAGAAAGCCAACCACTAGACAATCGTCAAGGGCACTGAAGCTGAAAGAACCAGAGTTAGGCGAAGGCTCCTCTCTAGGGGCCGCAAAACAATTGGAATACACTCTGAGGCCGGAACCAGTCATTAAGACAACAACGAAGAAGTTTTTCATCCAGCCTCCAGCCTTTGGAGATACAGAGGCAAGAACGGGCTCCAAGATGGCATTCCCACATTGGGGAGAACTCTTTAACAAGATCAGTTAGGAGGAATACCCGGAATATGTCCCACACAATGATCCATATGTAAGAGCACTCAACAACGAGGTGTTCCTGAACATCCGACGGTCGTACCTACATATGGTGGCAAGCAAAACCCTTGTTTTTCCCTGTATTGAAGTCCTGAAGTGGCTCATCGACCACATAGACATACATAAATGTTTAATCAACGCTGACAATGGTGGGTGTGTCGGAGTGTTCCTACTGGTGGAAGTTTAGAAATACTAAAAGCTTAGAGATCCTGAGGAGCAGCTAAACACAGAATTCATGGTGAAGTTATACGAACACCACGACCACAGCCGAGTGATGGCCTCATGGTGGAGGTAAGACAAGAAGTTCACCAATCGGAGCATTGGATGGTATTGGACAGCCAACTTAAGGGATCCATACATCTATTTGATGGCTCTCATCTGCCAATTATATGGAGAGAAGGACTTCTTTGGATTTTCAAAGGCATGGATGCCCTTGGCTTACACAGTGGCGATCTCCGAGAGAGGTTTCAACTAGGGAGCGATAATTTCTAAACAATTGAGCACCTGTATAAAACAGGCTCAGACGATGAAGAAAGGAGAGACACCAACTTTCTACATGTCTTCATACTTTCTCGATGTCATGTGCACTAGAAACATCTTCACCGACATGAATCTGAGCTTGCATGTCATAGAGCTCCCGATCCACGTCTATTTTAGTGTACTATGGGAAAAAATATATAAGAAGTCTTACTCCCTCATCTGTGATGAATTCATCACGCGAATTTATTTTATTCTTTTTAAGAAGGAATGCCCGAGACTATCGGCTACGACCAAGAAAATGATATCCAAGGTAGGACATTGATATTTGGACGAGCGTGACACCTACATCAGGGTGTTCGGGGCCACTAGAGAACCACATATCCTACCAGCTCATGTCCTGGACCGGCTTGTAGTAAGAGAAATATGCTATCAAACCACCTTGCATTGCTACAACGCCACCATGGTCAAGGAAAATAAGTGTGCATTCATACCCTATGGTTTCCATGTAGGTTTCTACTTGGTAAAGGATACCGCTCAAGCCAAAAAAAGAAGGGTTGAGCCAACTCGAGTTCATATTCCAAACAGGTCGATTCCGAAAGAACAATCCAAAGGGCCTGGTCTTGCAACATGCTTCACAAGTGTCATCCTCCTGGCCATACACCCACGACAAATTCGAAGATGAAGTCTTCACAGAAAATACCCAGGACTGAGACGAGGTGGTAGCAAGGATGGCCGACCCAAAACTGACCAGGTTCAGGGCCATGAGCCTGGATGAATAGGCAACGACACTAGAGCAGTCGGCTCAAGAGGCCCTCAGAGCCAGGGAAGAAATCAAAGCGGTAGAGGTAATAGAGGTTCCCCTGGTGGCTTCGGTGCAGAATAGGGGATTTCTTATGACACAAGATGCATGGGCAAGGGGATTGATCATGACAGAAAAGGAACAATGAGTAATTGATCAGCTGCAGTATGAATCGAACCTGGTAGGAATGACAAGGATCCCTGCTGACAACCCAGATGAAAGCCGGGCAGGTCCAAGTGGCCCTGAGCTAATAAAAACTGACGAAATCGTCGGGTTAGATAACCTTAAAGTTACAATGCCACAGGTTGGGTAACCAGGGGACATTTCAACTCAACCAGAGATAGCAAGAACATCAAGTAGAGAAACTGTACCAAACCCCCTCCATGACTTGATAACAATCTATGATGATGAGTGTAATGTCCCTTACCAAATAGGAGCTCCAGAGAGGAGGCTTAATGGTCTAAACTACCCCATTAGACTATAGCTAGGGCCAAAGAGGGGTAAACAAGGTTACTAGAGGTCACTCCAGTCACAGGTGTTATATTCGGAAAGTGACATTAAGCTAAAAAGGGTTAAAAGCGTGTTTAAGTCATTATGAGATAAAAATAGAAGTCAAAAGTGAAT
>JASDQU010108908.1:83492-96529 GCA_032191745.1 Picea mariana
ATTGTATTCGAGAGTCGGAAGCTTAGTCAACCTGAGAGGTTGTACTCCATTTATGACAAGGAAATGTTGGATATCATGCATGCCTTGACCAAGTTCAGACAATATTTGATGGGCAACAAATTCATGGTCAAGACCGATCACAATAGTTTGAAGTATTTCCTTGAGCAGAAGGACCTCAGTGACCACCAACAGAAATGGGTGACGAAGGTACAGGAATTCAACTTTGAAATAGAGTATGTCAAGGGGAAGAAGAACATTGTGGCTGATGCACTATCGAGGAGACCTACGACATGTTCTTTGATGGAGATTTCAGCAGATTGGAAATCCCACTTGTTAGTGGAATATTCCAAAAACAAGTTCGCTTGTGAGTTGATGGATGGGCAAATACAGGATGACCGGTATAGGGTCATTGACGATGTCATATTTCACAAGGATAGAGTCTACTTGGTGCCAGATTCAGGGCTTAAGAAGAAGATCCTCACCGTAGTTCATGATTCACCTCTAGCAGGCCATCAAGGGTTTTTCAAAACCTACAGACAGATCAGAGAGAAGTTCCCCTGGAAGGGCCTCAAACAAGACGTTATGATACATGTCAGTGAGTGTGTGACTTGCCAGCAGAACAAGTCAGAGGATTCTCTTCCAGCAGGGCTACTGCAGCCACTCCCCATTCCAGAGCAGAAATGGGAGAGTATATCTATGGACTTCATCACAGGTCTACTCAAGGTCCAGGGTAAGGACTGTATCTATGTAGTGGTCGACAGATTGACCAAGTTTTCTCACTTCTACGCCATATCGGCAGAGTACAACACAGTTTAGGTAGCCAATCTTTTCTTCGGGGAGGTCTTCAGACTTCATGGGTTGCCGAAGAACATCATCAGTGACATGGACAATCGGTTCATAGGGACATTTTGGAGAGAGTTGTTTCGGTTGGTGGGGACAGAGTTGACACCTAGCACTAGCTATCACCCTCAGATAGATGGGCAGACCAAGATTGTCAACAAGTGGGTTGAAGGGTATTTGAGGAACTATGTAGGAGGACAACAGAGAATGTGGGTAAAGTGGTTACATTTGGGAGAACATTGCTACAACACCACCTTCCACATGTCCATTGGCATGACACCCTTCCAAGCATTGTATGGATATGATGCTCCCACTTTGGTAGACTTGGTCTTCGGGGAGAGCAGAGCTACCAAGGCTAAGGATTGGATCATAAAGAGTCAGGAGATTCTCAAGTTGTTGAAAGACAACCTGCAGATGGAGCAAAACCGACAAAAGATAAGTGCGGACAGGCATAGGATAGAGCGTAGCTTTGAGGTTGGAGATTTGGTTTTCTTGAGACTCCAACCCTACAGACAATCATCTCTGAAGAAGAGTGGGGCCGAGAAGCTCAAGCCCAGATTTTATGGTCCTTACATGATCATCTATCGAGTAGGCGAGGTTTCTTACGAGCTAGAGCTTGCAGAGGGGAGCAAGATTCATAATGTGTTCCACATGTCTTGCCTAAAAAAGGCAGTGGAACAATTCATTAGCACATCAGAGGAGCTTCCCCCATTGGATGAGGAGGGACAATTGGAGTTAGTTCCGGAGGAGGTTTTGGAGTTCTGAGAGCGAAAACTTAGGGGCAGGGTCATTAGAGAGTGTTTGATCAAATGGAGAGGGATTCCAGTAGAGGACGCTACTTGGGAGAGAAAGCAGGTGTTGCAGCACCCTGGACTGGCATTGCTTGAGGACAAGCAATTTCAGGAAGGGAGGACTGTAATGTCCCTTTCCAAATAGGAGCTCGAGAGAGGAGGCTTAATGGTCTAAACTGCCCCATTAGACTATAGATAGGGCCAAAGAGGGGTAAACAGGGTTACTAGAGGTCACTCCAGTCACAGGTGTTATATTCAGAAAGTGAGATTGAGCTAAAAAGGGTTAAAAGCGCTTTTAAGTCATTATGAGCTAAAAATAGAAGTCAACAGTGAATTAGGGTTTCAGCAGTGATTTAGGGTTTTGGAAGTCAACAGTGAATTAGGATTTCATCATGATTTAGGGTTTTGGAAAGCTATAAAGGAAGGCTCAGCGACCTAATTCATCATTATGCAGATTATGACTTGTCATTGAGGAGAAGAGGTGCATCTCAAGAGAGATAGTTCAATGTATTCCAGGAGGAAGACAACAGTTGGATGATTTTGGTGTTGAAAGACACACCCTAGTCAGCAAGAAGATCATCCAAGTCTTCCACCATTCTTCATTGATTCCGCAGTGCTTCCATATTCCGGGTATTATCTTTTAGTTGCTTCTTTGTATTCCGGCTAAAGATCCTTTTGTCTTTTGATCTAGCCAAGTGTTGTTATTTTATTCAGCCCCAATTGCTTATTTGTATTCCAGCTAAGATCCTTTGTCTGTTGATCTAGTCGAGTATTGTCAGTTTATTCAGCCGCATTCAACCATTTTGTAATCCACAGAGATATCATAATACAAAATTTTCATTCCTTTGTCATGTTTATTATTTGTATGATCATTTATATGCTGTAAACCTTTGATCCTACACACACATTAGCAGCATTTCCTAGACTAGCCAAGTTAGGAACATTACAATGAGGAAAGTTTGGAGGTATCCCTGGTGACTCCGGTGAAGATCATAGAGGATCCACAGAATGAACAGGAGGTCGAAAGTGTCTTAGAAACTGATCTACTCGATGTAATGGATCCCCAAATGGATAGTCGAGCGGACGGGCCAGGGTTGGGCAAACAAAAGGAAGAATTCCCACAGTAGGAAATCGACATCTCAACAGCTGATTATTAAGTAAGTACCGAGCCTACCCCTGATGCTTCAATTTCAACCGATACTCAACCTCCTGATGAGAAATAATCAGAGGTTGAACCTTCGGAACACATGAAGAGGTTCAAGAACCCAGTCTTGAACAGATATACACCGTCGAAAGCCTGGGAAATATGCTTACCTAGGGAGATCAACAAATCCACGAACCTGTGGATGAAGTTGTTGATATACAGGACATCTCCTATGACTGGAAAAGGAAAGCTATCGTGAAGAGAACCACCAAGAAGAGGATGATTACTCTATATCACTCCATCCTCATCACCACAGAGGAAAAATTGATTAACACGGAGCATGCCAAGACATTTGAACTTATCGACTAAGCAATGGAAATCATAGATGCCACCCTAGACAGAGTGAAAAGAGATGAAGAGGAGATGGACGCTGCGCTCAAGGATTTGAAACATCTATTCCATTTGGTGAAATATTACCAGGACACCACACAGGCCACAGTGTTCCTGAGAAGTGAATTCCAAGAGGCCTATAGTAAATTTACAGATGAGCGGCACCTATTCACTAAAAGGATAGTCGAACTTCAAGAAGACACCCTCATGGCACTGACGACGTGCAAGGATATGTAAAGGTGGTATGAGAAAGCGCACCAAGACATGGAAAGGATAAACTACATCAACATGGTTCAACAGGGTCAAGATGTCGAAGAGCACGACATCCGGGTACTAAGGGAAAGCAGCATTGACCACATAAAGAAGTTGACCAAATATTGGGTAAAAATGGCTCAAGAACCTCATCGGGAAATCCAATAGAAATGGGTCGAGTGCGAAAAGAACTGGACCAATATCAACTGGGCAATGAGAGACATCAACCTCCCTGAATTCGACACAGCCGATGACTTTGTCGACTTGCGTGACATAGTCAAATTACGTGTAGAACAAGACTCATCATGGGCTGCAGAGATAGCAAAGGTGGTGAACATGGTGCCAGGACAAGTGTAGTGGTTCATGGAACACTCGATCAAGGCTTGAACCATGTTGCAGCACTTAAGTGCTAGAATAGTCAAGTATCAGGCACGAGCAGTAGAGATAAGAGAGATCATTCCGATCCTAATGGAACAACATAGATTCTCATATGCCAACGCATGCGAGGATATCTTCATCAAATGGTCAGAGTATGAGAAGAGTCATCAACTCAAGTGAGATCATTTGATGACTCTTAGAAGACTGAGAGATGAAAGTGCCATGTGGTGATTTTTTGTTTTACTTAGTTGCACTTTTGATAGTTATTTTTAGTTAATAATATGTTATAAATAAGAGGATCGACTTGTTAGCAAAGGGTCAATGGTTTTTTGGAAAGACCCTCATTTTTGGATTGTAAAGAACTATTTTGGAGTTGCCTTAATTGAGAAGTCATGTTTAGGACCAGAGACAAGTTTGTGTTTTTCATCAAAAGCGTGTATGATTGGATATGAAGAAGAATTATTTTTTATTTTATCTCATGAATGGATGTTGTAACGAGTAAGAGCCTCTAAATCTGTTGATAACTTATATGATTCAATATTTTTATAGTTCTTGTCTTTAATGGTGAAAAGTAAATCATTGGGTTAATATGTGATTGATGATTAGAGTTAAGAAAACTATTTTTCTTTCCATCGTTTATTTCATGTATGTTTTCTCCTGATAATCATATCTCAGTCAATAATTGGAACACCAACAGGTTAATGTATTAGTACTAGGCTTATTGTAGGTGTAAGAATCATTGTCTGAATGCTTGAGCAGAAGGGTTATCCTGAACTCAACCTTCTTCAGTAGTTAAGTCCCTCCCCTTTGTTACCCAGCTACTTTATACCAGCATTTATCTTGTATCGGTCCCACCTATAAGAGAAAATACAAAAAGAGAACGTTTGAACTGAAGGAGGAGCTTTCACAAGAAGATGTCCTATCAATCACTATGTAAAGCCCATCGATCATTCGGTCGGATCACAAGATTTGGAGAACCATTCCACCATTAAACGCTGCATAGTCTAATTGGGCCTCGGTGGCAGGTTTGGTTCCTACTGTTGAGTTAAAGGGATTTAGGACCCCTCAATATAATTTGCGCTAGAAGGAGGGCCTGAAGAATGAATGGTTAAAAATATTTTTTACAAAATCTTTCGCACAACCTGTAGATTCAAAACATCCCACATGCATGGCTAGTCATTCCCAATACATCCCACACACACTGAGTACTCCTGAAACGAGTAACTCACCCCAGCAAGAGGAAGAACATTTATTCCATAATATACCTTATGCTCTTCCCCATGAGGAATTCAACCAATTCATAAGAATCACAAGAGCTTACGCCTGACAGATCAGTGTGTTTCCCTTAGCTTCGTTACTTCCTCAAAGAAAACAAATAAGCAGACCAATGGTTGAGTCTCCCGACCAGGTTTTTATGCACATAGTAGAAGACTGGATATATTTGTCCCTCATCAAAATTGAACATCCTCTTAATCTAATCCATGAAACACTAGCCGACAACTGCTCTGAGCCCCACGATTTTTTCGACGAGGAAGGGTTTAACTTAGAACACTCAGTTTCAGGATCGGACGACATGGAATATAACAACGATCATAATGAAGAAAGGGGAAAACCGCCTCATAATAATCAACCTTGGTTGGCCAAAAAAGTTACTCCCTAAATTTGACCCTGAAACCTCAGGATTGCCTGAAGACCACATCAAAAAAGTCATACTAGTTATTAGGCTGATGAATGTCCAACATGAAGACGTATTATGCAGGATATTCCCCTACACTTACGAGAATTCAGCCTTCATGTGGTATTTTAACTTACCTGTAGGATCCATAACTAGTTGGACGAAGTTTCAAAAGGATTTTCTAGATAAATTTGCAGAAGAAACCACTACAAGAGCTTTGATGGCCGAATTGTTCGCCGCCATCATGAGTTCAAAGGAGAAGGTTAAAGACTTCAATAAAATATTCACCACTATCTTAAACAAATTACAACCCGAAGCTAAACCCACTCAGGAGTTGCAAATTGAAGTATATGCTAACGCTCTTCCAGCTTCTATTTCCATGTTTATGAAGAGGGATGCCAAAGCAACCTTAGTTGAAAATTTTGAAGAAGCCAAAACGATAGAATTTCAAATGAAGGTATGTAAAGAAGGCCAGGTATCATTAGTTAAGAAACAAGTTCAACCTCCTCCCAGGAGAGGACTACTGTTGACTAGACCCCTAAGGAAACAAACAGAACAGGGTCCCGAAAAGGGAAGTCGAGACATAGAAGACCTACAACGCATGGTCAAGAAGTTGTCAAACTAAATAATAGACATGAAAAGAAGTGCAAGGGAAGGAAACCAAGGCTAGAGGCCCTATAAACCTTTTTTCAAAAGAAATCCACCGTTCAAAGCGATTGAACCTCCCCCAGCGAAATTAAACATCGATCTAGGAAATGTAGCTTCTGACTTTTTCTGTACTTATCACCAAGAGAAACACTCTGAAAGAGACTGCCCACAATGGGTGCATTCCATGAATTTGATGGCCAGCCGATTTCTAGATGAAGTTTCCTTAACCGACCAATCAAGCGGATCAGTTATGAATATTGTTGATCAGGAAGAAGTTGATCCACCATAAGAAACAACCATGTTGATATGGGAACCTGACCTACCAATGTATTCTGATGACTTATTTGAGGTTCAAGAACCACCCGCAGAGGTCTTGGTTGTGAAAACACGAAGTAGGGGTCAACCTGTCTCAAACAATCTTACTATTGCCCAAAATCCGTGAGGAAAACCAGCTCCCGATCACTCGAAAGCACATTTTGTCCCCCGAAGAAATCCTATAAACATCCATACATGAGAATCGCCCAGGCTAGACTACAACATACTAGAAGACTTGAAAAAGTTGAAAGAAAATATATCGATCATGGACATATGTAGAATCCCTCAGCAAAAGGACTTTATGTTACAAGCATTGAAATCACTAGAAAATCCTACAAAAAGCACTGACCAAAAAGAAAATATAACTCCCACGGATCTAAGGAATAAACCAACTGTGAACGTCTGCTCTGAAGATAAGAAGGGAAAACCTTTTGTCCCACCGTTCCTTTTGACATTTGAAGTCTTCAACATAAACCTCCATAATTGTTCGGTTGACTCGGGAGCATCCTCTAATGTCATTCCATTGTCTATTTGCAAAACATTAAACATGATCCCTCTAAAAAGCGATAAACATGTTATACAACTAGATAGAACCTAGGTGAAGGTTATGGGAGAGCTCAAAGATGTAATGATCAGAATAACGACACACCCTAAATTTGTGCAAGTAATTGACATCATTGTAGTAGATATCCCAGAAGCTTATGGATTGTTAGTGAGTCGAGATTGGTCTAAGAAGTTAAACGGATACTTTAGTACAGACTGGGCTCACCTTTGGCTGCCATTAAAGGGACACATGAATATGATCAGGATCGATAGGGAAAGATATCTAAAGCATACTGTCACCGACTTACAAACCCTTAATGAACCCTCATCGACAGATTTCCTCGTGCTAGGAAATTATTCTTGTGACTCCAATTTCAGGAATTTCTCCTGCCTCTCATCTGATGTCCCTCTTACTCAAAACTATGAAATGATTTTTCAAGACAAATTGTCGAAGGCGGCAGAGGAAACCCTTTCCTGTCAAGGACCTGTGTTAGAAATCACGGAACAAATAGGAGGAGAGGAGGAAAGTGACAAGAAAGAGGAAGATGGTAGGTTTTTCCCACAAGTTTGGACCTTATACTTTGATGGATCTAAATCATAAGAAGGGTCAGGGGCAGGGTGCATCCTCATTGATCCAAAAGGTAAACGACAGTTCCTGTCCTGTAGACTAGAATTCGAATGCACAAGCAACACCGTCGAGTATGAATCTCTAGTACAAGAGATAAAGAAATCCATAGACTTAAACGTTAAAGAATTGAAGGTTTTTGGAGATTCTGAAATCATCGTTAGACAAGTAAGGAACACTATACATTACAACTCTCCACACCTGAAGAATTACCAACAGGAAGTGCACAGGCTAATAAAGAACTTTTAATCCTTCAACATTACAACGATCCCCAGAACAATTAACATTCTTGTTGATTCTTTGGCCACCGATGCCTCAAGGCTATCACCTCTAGCAAATTATGAAGCCTCTTGGTTCACTATGGAGCTACTCTACAAACTGTCGATGCCAAACAATATTTCTAATTGGAAGGTCTTTGAAGGAGATGAACAGATCATAAACTTTTTGACTAATCATGATAATTTTAAAGACTTGGATATTGACGATGAAGTGTTCCAGGAACAATCAGCAGAAACCGATCCTCAGACAGATCAACCAACTAAAAACCCAAGGTCTCACATGATACCGAAGGGAGTAGCCAATTTAGAGAACCTTTTTTATGTGAGGGAAAGATTCAAGGGGTCAATGAACACGAAAACAGGGAGTTCTTGTCCCATGCGCGAAACTATGAATCTAGGAACCTCGGAAAACCCCAAAAATATAAATCTCGGCAAGGCAGTATCTAAAGAGGAAAGGAATGTCTATATAAAACTTTTCAGACAGTATCAAGATGTTTTTGCATGGTCCTACCGAGATCTGAAAACTTATGATACTCATATCATTCAACACACTATCCCATTGAAACCAGAAGTGAAACCCTTCCAACAGAAGCTCTGGAAGTACCACACATCCCTAGAACCTTTCATGTGTCAAGAGTTAAAGAAACTACCAGATCCAAAAATCATCTTCCAGGTTAGACACTTTGCATGGGTAGAAAATTCGGTTCCTTTGAGGAAAAATTCTAGGAGATCCACCTATGCATAGATTTCAGAAACCTCAACAGAGCTTTAGAAAAGAACAACTACCCAGTCCCACCAATGGAGAAACTCTTGCAGATCGTGTCAGGCTCTAAGATTTTCTCTCTGCTTGACAGTTTTTCAAGTTACAACCAAGTTCTAGTTTCAGAGGAAGACCGTTTGAAAAATAACTTCCAAACCAAGTGGGGAACCTTCGTTTATAAATGTATGCCCTTTGGGTTAATCAATGCAAGGGAAACCTTCTAGAGGGCCATGGACGTAGCGTTTCAAGGACTAATCAACAAATGTGTAGTAGTCTGTTTGGATGACATGACTGTGTATTCAAAGAACAGAGAAGATCACATCCAACATTTAACCCAGATTTTCGAAAGGTGTAGGAAATACGGTATATCCTTAAACCCTAAGAAAACTATTTTTGGTGTCGAAGAAAGTAAGTTGTTAGGACACATTGTATATCAAGAAGAAATTCGCATAGACCCAGAAGGGATTAGGGATATAGCTCAGCTTCCATTACCCCACAACAAAAGGGCTATGCAATCATTCTTTGGTAAAATCAATTTTGTGAGAAAATTCACCCCCGATTTCACTGAAACGATCAAAACCTTACAAAAAATGATCTGTAAAGATGTTGAATTTAAGTGGGATGATGAACGGACACATTCTTTCAGCGATACTAAGACTGCAATAGCCCAAGCCCCGGTGTTGCGAAGTCCCGATTTTAGCAAATATTTCTTCCTCTATACTTTTGCCTCTGACCAATTGTTAGCTGCAGTACTGAATCAGAAAGATGATGACAACCACGAGGCCCCAGTATCATTTATGAGCACTAATATCCAAGGGGATGAAATAAATTGCCTTGTTATATACAAGAAGGTGTATGCAGTATACAAGGCAGTGAAACACTTCAGATCTTACATCCTGAAGAATCATACCAAAGTCAGTGTGCCTCACCCTATAGTCTGATCCCTATTCACTCAATAGGAGATGGGGGAAAGAAGAGGAAATTGGATGGCGATAGTCAAAGAATTTTACCTAGATATAAAACCTGTTAAAATGGTTAAGGGACAAGGGTTATGCAAACTGGCAGCTGAAGCCCACGACCAAGTAAATGAAGACCCCAGATGGGAGAATGAATTAGCATTATGGTGTGGCGAAGCTTCATACATATCCCCAGGGCAAGAGTCTTGGTACGAGAAACTGATTTATCTCCTGCATCATGGGACTTTCCCAGAAAACCTAAACCCTAGGGAAAGGAGAGCCATCAGGTTAAAATCCGCACAATATCACCTCATAAATTCGATGCTCTTCCGTGTTAATTATGATGGGGTAATTTTAAGATGTCTCGAATGTGAAGATGCATACAAAGTTCTGACAGAGCTCCATGATGGTCCTACAGGTGGACATTTCACAAGAAACACCATTGCTCATAAAATACTGAGAGTTGGCTATTATTGGCCTACTCTGTTCATGGACGCTCACACATACGCTAGAAACTGTAAAACTTGTCAAATAAGTGCGAGGAGGGAGAAGAGAGCAGTTGTCCCACTCCCACCAGTGGTCGTTTCTAGGCCATTCGAGCAATGGGGGTTAGATATCATAGGAGAAATTACACCGAGTTATTCAAAACAACATAGATACATATTAACTGCCACAGATTATTTCATGAAATGGGTAGAGGCCATCCCTCTGAATCATGTAAACGAAAAGGTGGTGATCCAATTCATAGAACAACAACTGATCACAAGGTTCTTTGTGCCTTCCATCCTTGTTTTTGATAATGCAACTTACTTTTCTTCCACCTTATTAACATAATTTTCTCTAGACAAAGGAATCATAATCAGATACTCTACAAACTACTATCCACAGGGGAGCGAAGTGGCAGAAACAACTAATAAGAACCTAGTGAGGATATTAAAGAAAATAGTTGCAGACAACTAGAGGAATTGGCATAGTTCACATCATAATGCTTTATGGGCCAATAGATTTACACCCAAGGAAGCTATAGGGAATTCCCCATACTTTCTGGTATACAGACAGGAAGCCATTCTCCCGAACTGGCTCTATCTTCCATCCCTTCAACTTGTTGAGGATTCGAGAGGACATCCCTCATCAATCACACAACAAAGAATTGATACCCTCATCATGATGGAAGAAGAAAGGGAGAAAGAAAAATCAAATTTCATAGCTCATTAGTAGATAGTGAAAAGGTGGTTTGATAAGCATAAGGCTAAAGAGAAGAATTTTGATGTGGGAGACTTAGTCCTAAAGTGGGACAGAGCAAACGAGTCGAAAGAAAAACAGTCTAAGTTTTAGAATCTATGGCTCGGACCTTTCCAAGTGGCCGAGAAGATTGTGGTAGGCACGTATTGACTGCAAAATCTAAGGGGGGAACCTGACGCCCTTTGAGTGAACGACCAAGCCCTAAAACAATATTTCCATTAAATAATAATAATAATAATAATAATTTTGTGTGTACTTTCATGATGTTTTGTTTTAGCTAGGTTGATTGTGGAATGCATTTTTTGTTTTGTTTCTTGCTATAGTACTTCTGCGCTTTTGAATATTGTGTTTAGCAAGACGGTGGTTGAACTCAATTTATGCAAAATGGCGAACTATGTTCCTGACTCATCACTCACATACAACAAAAGAAGCACTAGGGGACCTGTGGTTGTTTTAAGGGGTTATCTATCTAACTTGCGCAGATGAACAACCTTGGAAAAGTGATGAAGTGTCTTCCTGGTGGTCTGGTAAAACCTTAATGGAAATATGGTAAGTTGGAAAGGACTACATGTACCTCAGAGACAAAGCTAGAAAAATTTCACCTTAACCACCTCATTTTGCAAATAACAGACGTCCTCCTCTCCCACTCGCTCAGGGAATTATGCCAAAATAAAATCAGCTATATCAAATGAGTGCACAATAGGAAAGGGTATGTAGATAACTCCTCCGAGGCTATGGGTGCTCACTAGCAGCGGAGCAAGGTCTGTGACATCAGGGTGACTTCGTCGGGCTAAGGATGCTCGCTGGTAGCAGAGCAACACAGTAGCAAGTGAATAAGGGTAACTAAAGGGCCTAGTGCTAATGAATGCTTTACTATACTCTTTTCAAAGGGGGCATGAGTAAGGGTTATAGGAAATGAAGGTGGAATAAAGGTTGAAAACCCGACAGGCAGGCCCAAATGCACCAACCAAGGAATTTCAAATGCAAGGATAAAAGAGGCTCTGATAAGAAACCAGTTAAGTTCTTAATCAACTTTTGCATCACCTTATTTTGAGCTTGAGGTGGGAACAAAGATTCTACTTTCATCCAGTAAGTCAACATTTTTTGAGCACTCAACACACCCTAAAAATCCTCTGTCAATTTTTTGTTTTTTTGGGTACCACTTGATCTTTTGCACTGACTGATTTGACTTCATTTCGAGAAATGTTTTGTCTTTGCTTATTTTCATGACTCTCATCATTTATTCAAGTTTTCTTGAACTTATGAAACCCTATCACTTAAAAGGTCTTAACACTTGAACAAAGAATCGACAGTCGAAAACACTTCACCCGACGCACTTAGATTCAGCATCGGAAGGAATTCAACGAAGGAAAAGAACCACTCAGGAAACCTTAGTCGTCGATCTCCTTTGGTATCGAAAAAGGTAGTTTTTATTTTGCGTCAAGTATTGCATAAGGATATCATCGATAGTCGATTCCCCTTCGACATCGGTAAAAGATGAGGGGGATAGATGTTAATAAAGAGAGAAAAGATATCGTCGATAGCCGATGCCCGATGCGCTTATCGAAATCGGGAAGAACCTAAAAAGGTCACAAAAAACATTCTGACCGCGCTAAAATTTATTCCTGATTGCCGATCCCCAATGCATTTTCGGCATCGGGACTTTTTCAAGGGAGTTAACACGAAGGAAGCACTTGATAGGTTTAAGTTGATCGTCGACCCTAGATAATTTTTCGACATCAGCAAGCTAAGGTTTGTTTTAGAACGAATAACTTAAGGAAAATTCCTGACTCCAATTAATACATGTGAATTAGGTCACCGGTCTTCAATGCCATGTGTCTTTACCATATTGGAGAACCGTACGGTCTAGTTTTACCCCAAGTCATTCTTGGTTCCCTAAGTCTGAGTCACACCTCCAAGTCATCTTTTCCACGACAGCATTGTACGGTGAAATTGATCGACGTCAGAGCTTTTTGTAGAAGGACATCAACGAAAATGTTCATAGCACACCCCCGATCCCCGATCCATCCACTGAGAGAGTGACACGATGGGACGTTTTAGCATTAGATACGATGATATTCTAAGCATTTAAGGAGCTAATTAATATCAAATCCCGCATTAGTTTCTGTTGGAAATACTAAAACAACTGAGAGGGGGGGTGAATCAGTTGTTTATAAGCTTAAACAATTTTATGCCTTTT
>JASDQU010108909.1:0-19892 GCA_032191745.1 Picea mariana
TATGCAATAAATGATCAGGAACTATCAAACTAATATATAAAGGTGGTATTATATTACTCTTTTCATCTAAATGTGGACCATACAACACCTATGGAGAGTTATCTTGTAGATTGATAGTAACTATGTGAACTACATGGGAGGAAACACATAAAATTCACTAAATCATGTTTGAAAGAAGGAAATTTTCAAGTTAAATTAAAGAAATAGGATTTTTAATCTTGTTCAATTCATTTGTTAATTGAATGAATTTACGTTTGGACTCTGAGATTGTTGTACCTTTTCATTTTCCTTTACTCCTACATAAATTCATTTTTCATTTTATTTTTGTTGTTTATTTTTCCATGCATATAAATATTCTTTAATGTGTCTGGGAATAGCTAGTTGTAATCGTAATGCTTGTTTTGTGTTGAAATTTGGTTAAGGTCTATGATCATATTTATGTTGCAACTCTACTTTAATTGCATTAACAAAGAGCCTATATTGGGTAGACCATAGATTTTCAGCCTCTTCTTGTAACGTTTCAAAGAATTGATTATTTATCCCTAAGGATTAGGGATAATCCTCTCAAGTCAAATGTGTGGGACTTCTTTTTTCTTACAACCAATTCAACTCTCCCAAGGAATTTTGATCCCTAAGTAATTCATGTTCCATTTCCTCTGCATTTGTAAAATCTTCAACAACATTGTTTCTCAAAGGAGGTTGAATTGGAGGATCTTCAAATATTATAAGTAATTGAGGATTTAAAGGTCATTTATATGGATTTTTGTTTCTGAACTGAAAATTTGTTTTTCCTTGACCAACATTTTGTGGTGGATTATGTTATCTAATAATTTGAGGTATTGGACCAACAACTTTATTTCCCATATCAAGCCTTGTGATTTTATTAGAGAGTGATCAAATTAATTTAGTTATTTCTTCGATCTTTGCATCCTAAAGATTTGAAGAAGAAGCTTGAGAAAGAATTTCTTATTTCTTATTTTTCTTTTTATAACTTTCTTATTTAATTTTAATCTTCCTTAAAAAACCATATTACCCTCAATATATACTACATCATTTTGCATGTTTTCTAAGGTAATTGAACTTCTTTCTCTTAACATCATTTATCATTAATAGTTACACAAATTATATATTTTGTTACTTGAGAGGGTTCAATATCTATGGGGATTATATATATAGTTTATTAAGTATTTTATTGAATTCTAGAATAGTTTTCCTGTTTCTTTTATTGATGAAAATTTAGTTAAATAGTATTGATGATCCATTTTTTCACCCCATTGGTTCATGAAAGTTGTTTGGAAAAGGTCACAAGAATGTATTGAATTTGCAAGTAAATTTTGAAACCATTTTCTAGCATCTCCTTCTATGCTTTGCAAACAAAAATCATCATGGAAATATCTTCATGTTCAATAGATAAATTTTATTAATGCAATCTTGAAAAGTTGCAATATGATACTCTATGATATTCCATTCTCTCCATCAAATTTTGGTAGTATTATTTAAGATAATTATCAAGCATGCCATGCAAATTTTGTGGGATTCGATGAGGTCCATACCTGGAAACTACCCATGGGTTAAATCTATGTGGATTTGGGTTAGTTTGAGCCATTAGATGACGAAGAATGAAATTATTAGCTTCAAGAGAAATTGGTTTGTGAATAGTCCCTGAGGTGTAGGACAATCGGTGATGGAGTGTGTTGTTAAGGCACTTTATGATGTTAATGTCATTGTTTCGAAACCTACGGGGAAAAAAAATCCATCCATGTTAAGGATTGGTGTGGTTCAGGCTGGGTGTGATTCCCGAGTGATTTTGACGGCTTAGATGCCCCTGAGTCACGATTTCTCAGCCACATGCTAGTCCCACAGATCACAAACAAACTAGCAAACAAAAAAATAATTGGTTTGTGAATAGGAGAAGTTGAGTATATAAACTTAATAAATCAACTAATGGTTCATTTTTATCGAGAGGACCCAAAGAATTTCTTTGTGTGGTTTTAAATTCAAGATGATTTTCAAAATAATCAAATTCAGAAATATGAATTTATTCGATAACATTTTACATGATGATGAAGAACCAACCTTACGGCATCTATTTCCTTCAGTAATCAGTCTCTCTAGATCAAAATATACTATAATATCCTCACAACTAGGGTGATACCTAGTATCTCTTCTTTCTCCTTCTATCTTGAGAAATGGAGTTTCTCGATGAATAAAAACTTATAAAATATTTCTGGTAAGACCTCAAAGCTTGTCGTTTTACTCTTGCTCACTAGAAAAAAGCATAACTTTTTCTTTTGATATTTCCCAAGGAATATAAATTTAAATCTTCACTCACCGAAAATGGCACCAAAATAGATGATGTTCCCCAAGATATTATTGGCTATCGAATATTGCCAAGGAATCCTGTGGAGAAAAACTAACTTCCCCCGCTTGAATCTAAATTAAAAGATTTCAGTATATTCCAACTAATAAAAAAAATTCTATAAAAGGATTGGAGAAAATATGTAATAAGTATTATGATATTTTAATCAATTTTCCTTGTTTAATGAGGGCACCATATTCCCATTCAACCATCTTTAGAAGGTTATTAAAAGAAGCATAAAATATGATGAACGCAATTTCCTCCAAAATAATATTGCTTAAAGAAAATACTAATTCAAAGACAAATTGAAATCAAGTATATTCAGAATATACATTCCTTAATACCTAAATAAGAAAACATATGGATATATATGCAACATATGGTTGATTATAAACATTTAGTAATAATTCCATGCAAAACCTAATACATCTTTATTTTCAATATAATTCAATAACAAATACTGTAAATTATCAGTGTGAACATAAAGACCTATTCAACTCCACAATTCAATATTATTAACATTCATTTCAAGAACCATCATGTGAGAACTTGCATTAAACTATTGATATATTAAAATTTTGATAAATACAAAGAAAATTCTTGAAAACAAATCTATGAAGTCTTTTTTGGATCAAAACCTAAAATATTTTTGAAAATGTTTAAAACCCTTCCAAAAAATTAAAAGATTTATTAACAGATAATTACAAAGTGTTGATTGAAGAGGGGATGAATCTTCTAAAAAAATCAAAAGGATCATAAAAAACAGAAATTTAATAAACAATTATTTTCTCCAGTGACCGATATGACTAACTAAAGGAAGTCCTATTTCTAATCCAAATTTTGATACAATCTTGTTGTTTTTCTTTGATTTTATCTTTTGAACCTCAACCATTTTTGTTTGAATAATGGATTCCTAAAAATACTAGAGAGTAGTACTAAAAAATTCTAGGAAATGGTTCATCCTTCCTCATGTTATTCCTAGCATATTTATGACCTATATATCTAATCATATATTATTATTTTTTCTATGAAGGGGTGGAGGCATTGATGTGGAAGCAACTTGTTTATGGCCTATATATCTAATCATACATTATTGTTTTTCCTAGGAAGGGGTTAAGGTCTTGATGTGGAAGTAACTTGAGTAGTTTTCCATATTGTTGGATATTTACTTCTTAACCCGACTATTGAAATCCCAATCATTTCCTTTAGGTTATTTATACTATGTCACTTTCCTTTCAAAAATATCTAACTCTGTAAAAATATCAAAAGATGCAGATGGTAAAATCTAATATAGATTCATTATAGTATTCAAAAACTTGAAATCAATTCAAATTTTATCAAATATCAATTTTCCCTTGAAAGGGATAGTAACATGTTTTAATTGTTTAGTATTGTTTTTTTTGTTTATTTCTTTAGTATTATTTCTTTGTTTGATCAATGAATTATTGTTTCCCTCAACACTATGAAACTAATTTTCATTTTTCCATGGAGAAGGAAATCATAATTCAATTGATGACTTGAAATCACCCCTGAAATCCTGAGCATACTGACCAACTGCATTGCACTTATTTTGAGTAAATAATGTCAAGTTTATTTTTGTATGGACTTCACTAGCTTCCATGATCGCAAAAGTTAAATATTTGAAACCCATATCCATTAAATTATCTTGGCTTATACCATTTTGGAACTTGATTAATTGTTTTTCTATTTAATCTTTGTCTCATAAATGTGTCCAAGCTTTGTTGATTTCAATTTTTACTCTATGAGATAAAATTTCAATCTATTGTAATTCATCAAAATGACCTCTGAGATTTTCCATCTTCAGTATAGTTTGATCCCAAATCACGTTCTTTTATCCAATTAAATGCTTCTCTCCATAAACTCTTATTTTATCCTTTTCAACTTATTTCATCAAATCCTCACTTCATTGAGAACCCTTACCATTAACTTTATCCCTATCAACTAATTGTTTATGAAAATCATCAATTATCATATTTATTTTTTCCAATTGTCAATTCTATAATTTCCACAACCTTCCATTGGGTATTTTCTTCAACTACTCCTAATTCCTTTGAAATTGAAAAGATTTGTTTTTGTAGACTAACTATCTATTACACTTTTGATCCTTCTCTTATGATATCAAATTCAAGAATGGATGCTTTTAAAGACAAATTGGTTTATCTTATGATGATTCCTTTTATTCATTTATCTTTTCAATAATTTGCCCCAATCTAATATTTTGTTGTTTCAAATTGATCACATGCTCTGATATCCACTCCTTTTCCTTTTGTACTTCAACCAAGTTTTTGGTTTGAATATGCTCAAATGTTGGTATTTTTAATTTAGGATTTAAGAGTTGAATTTTTTTATCCTTTTATTTGATTACAGATTTTATCGCATCTTTACTACTATCTTTTTCAAGAGAAATTAGTCATTGATCTAGATCATACATATTTATAAGCATTGCTTTATTTACAAAATTTTATTGTTTCATCCAATTTTATAGTTTGGTCACCATTGTTGTCAATTTATTGACATTTTCTATGGCTTGAATTAAATCGCTTGATACCATTTTTCTAGTTTGTTCATGCCATTTAACTTTATCTCTTAATGGCATCTTATCAGGATCAAATTTCACCACAGTAGTATCATATTCATGAGACTATATCCTTTAGTCTTATTGACTTTTGGTTATAAAATAGCCATTTCAAGTGTTTCTTGATTATAATTTATTGAAGTCAAAAGTATAGGAGGTGGTAACCCTTCATTACCTACTTGAGAAAACAATGTTTCTTTTGACTGATTAAATACTTTTTTATTTAAAATAATTTATGTAAAAACATCAATATCCTTTTTAGTCACTAAAATATCCTTAGAAATTCCCACATCCCGTGTCAATTTATTATATAAAATTTTATTATATAAAATTTTATTGGGTTTACTTTTTTGGGAAATTTAAGTACTTGAAATTATGGAATTTTCAGGTATCAATTCAGTAACATTCTTGTTTGTTTATTTTTGTTTTTCATCAATTTGTTTCTCCAACTCTTCTCCTGATTCTAAACTTGAATCTATTCTCATTCTCTTTGGTTATGTATCACATTCATCTTCTTCCATTGGATCTTTTAATTTTGCAAATATTTTTAGTAGCTCCGACTTCTTTGGAGCCTCCATGAGATAATACATTTATTTCATCATTGCTCCACTAGATGGATCCTTTTTCATTGTTGCAATCGAACTCACTACTTCATTTACTACATTTTGAGGGATGGTCATCATCGATTGGAATAATACCAGTTGATATATGCTTCTTATATTGATTCTTTCTTAACATTTTATTTTACACTTGATAAAATATTATGTGCCTATTGAAACTCTTACACTTCTAACCATCTCTCCTTTTTTTCCAACTCTCTATCTATGGATCTGCGTGATCAATATAAGGCACATATATAATGGTAACTCTTAATCTAGAAATAACATGATGTGGATCACAACCTTTCCTTCCATAAATTTAAAATATTTCAAAATTTTCTCTATAATAGACAAAGCAGATTTGCTTTTGAGTATAAAAGAGAAAACTTTAGCAGGGAAGGAAAAAGTAACATTTTGGTGTCTTGAAAAAAATGAAAAAAAAGTGAGTTTAATATCTTCCTAATACACTCTAGAGAAAAAATTCTAAGATTCAGGAAAATTAGAAGTAGGTATGGTTTGATATCTAAACAATAAATCCTGATAAATATACATTCTTCAAACAAAAACCAATCTCCTATTCTAGAATCCAGACTCAATTGGAGAAAATACTTAAATTATAAAAATAATCTTGGTGGATGCTTATTATTCACTATTGTATAAATAGTGTACATGAATTGATCTAAAAATATTTTGAAACTATTTTCTTGACCTTTGTCTTGAACAATTTTTCTACTCTAAAACTAGAAGAGGTTTATCTTGCTAATCAATTTTATTCAACCTTAAATACTCAAAATGAGTAAACTATTAATACATAATGAGATAAATTAAGGAGGAGTTATATCTAAATCATTTCAATGAAGGAAACTAGACAAATGGATCATGGATGGCATAAGAGAAATATTTGGCATAGTTGAACCTTTCTGACTGTGTCATTCTAAGAATAGAACCTAATATTTTGTCATCAATAGTACAATCATTATCATATCTTATTATCAAACAAGACATTGCTATGACCTATTCGAATAAATATGAGAAATATTCTACTAGAAGGGATAGTCCCTAGTTCAAGAATGTTTGAATTTTTCATAAATAGATTCACCAATAAAAGTTGTTCATGTTCAATTGATAAGGAACTAAACTATGTACTCAAATATTCTTCCTCAAGGGTTGTTTGATTATTAGGTACCAGTAGAATTTCAGATATGGCATCTGAAGTAACATGAGAAACCACTCAAGAGTCAACACGAGACATCACTACTCTTTATTTTGGATCATATAGACTTGAACACATCAAAATAAAACTAGGAAATGATAAGTTGACAGAATGATTCCTGTGCAAGGCCACATTCCCAGACTAGAAAGATATCACGAGAAGAGTTTGAACCATTGATAAGTCGCTTGATGAATTTCACAAGCATTCTTCATAGTAAGCCTAGGTTCAAAAATATCTTTGTCTCTATCAATTAGATGTTTGGAATTGGTTTCTTAGAAATGGATTATGTAGGGATGATAGGTTTTCAACTTAGGGCCATGGTTTCTTTCAAATCAAATATACATTTTTGTTATAACCCTAATTTGCACCAGACATGCTTACCTGGCATCAGGCCATCTCAGATTCCTTCTTTGCCAAAACGCTGCTAAACAACTCTTCTTAAAAAACCCTTTTATAAATACCCATGCGCCCTACTCCATTACTGCAAGCGTGTACATGCTAGCTGACCCAAGACAACCTGCGTGTACCTACAAAATCACGAAAAAAAGAAAGTTGTTGACGGAAGACGTAGCTTTGGGTAAGTTAACTAAACCTTTCGGCCATGCATGGCCGCTCACTCGACTAAATACCTAGCTTCTTCTATCCTATAAAAGAAGGGTTAGGGGTCCCATTTGAAAGGAGGAGAATCATAGTAAAGAAACTATACCCGATTGAGCATTCCCTTTGTCCCAACCTTTAGCCATCCTTGTGCAAAGAGAAGTATAGAGAAAATCAATTGGAAGATAGTGGAAGAAGAGCCCAGGACTAGGATCGAGGAGCAATAGTCAACTTTATCATTGTAAGGTATCATTGTGAAGTTTATAAATTAATTTCTTTTCCCGCCATATGAGATTGTCATTATTGGAATATTGATTGTATGATTGATTAAATCTCTAACCCGTTAGTTCATAGATAAAATGCATGTGGAGTTCTTTATTTGTCTTTAGTGAATGTAGGTCAGCATTGGGAGGACAGTTACAGTCAAAGAACGACCAAGTGTGGAAAAAGGGATCGACATCAAACACGAAGAATAAGGTATGTCAACTTAATCTCTTGAGCCTTGTATTTACATATGAGTAATGGGGGTCTAGGCATGGGATGATGGTAAAAAGTAAGAATCTTTAGGTCATTTCTACATGCATGATAAAACCCTTAGTGCTAGTCCGTAGGAGGGATTTCCCACCCACAACAGAATTGGCGAACATACTGGGGATCTCTAGGATTTATGGGAATGTTTTTTCTTAGTTATTTTTAAAAATTGGTTTTATTACTTGTTGTTAAAGTTTTTGCAAAAGTCTAAGCTAACAGAGATTCTGGTCTTCCATACCAGTTATCTCTGCTTCTTTTCTTGACTGCATCTTTTTTTTTAGACCCATAGAGGTACACGCGGCCTGTATAAGGTCTGTACGCGTGTACCCACACCCTACCCTCACACAACCTACGTGTACATGCTAGCTGAGGAAGTGTCAATCGTGTGTATGATTTCAGAAAATTTCTTTTAGAGAGGTAGTCATCCTCTCCCCTGTCAAAAGTAATCCTTCTCAGGGGTTTTCTGGAACTCATTCTAGTCTCTGTTTTTTGCAGTTTTGTAGCTTAGGTTTCACCTCAGATTGGTTTTGTTCTATGAAATTTTCCTTCAATTGTTTTCTTTTTCTGTCAAAGTAAGTTTATGAGTCTTCAAGAGATTTTGGTTCTCAATACTAGTAGTCTTTGCCAGTGCTTGATTGCTTGTTGTTTCATTTTTTGAAGATTTTTAGAGGTACACGCAGCCTGCATAAGGTCTGCATGCGTGTACACATGCTCTAACCTTACACAGCTCGCGTGCACACGTTGGTTGTTGAACTGTTAGCAGGGTGCCTGTTGAGAAAACAATTTGGTTTAAGGAGAGGCAGTCATCCTTTCCTTGTCAAGAGTTATACCTCTCAGGGTTCTTGGTCTCTATCATAGCAGTTTTAGCCTAGGTTGGATTCCAGCATAGCTTGCTTTTCATTGAAAGATTTATTGTGTTTCCTAGCTTTTTTAACTTATTTTTAGCTTGAAATTTTAAGAAAAATGAGTTGCATTTTGAAAAAAAATCCCCCCTCATGGCCGGGGGTGGGGGGGGTGACATGAATCGTGCATTCATCAGTTTCTTTTAGAATCTTTTGTTATTTTTGTTTTGCTTTGATTGGAAGAAAATATAAAAAAACATAAAAAATAAAATAAATAAATAAATTAAATTAAATTAAATTAAAAAAAAAAGCTTGTTAGATCTCTTTCTTTCCTGGCATTTTCTTTGCATTGTTATTTGAAAAAGAAAAGAAATTAGCATAGTGTTGTGTTTTATTCTCATCTTAAAAGCATTTCAAATATATATATATATATATATATCATCATTCTTTGCCAGTGTTCATATAAGTTTCATCATTTTTCGCAAGAGTCTTAACACCATCAGTTGCACTACCGTACCCTTTTGAGTAAATCAAGCCAGTAGAAAGAACGCTAATTAAAATTTACTAGACTTTATGTTTGTAGGGTCCATCAACTAGATTAGGCTAGAGCCTTGATTTAGGTTGGAGAGGAAACTCTTCAAGGCTATAAAACAAACATACGAGTTTGTGCTAAGGAGTGTAGAAGTCGAGTAAGATGGAAATTATCTGAGACCCCCCTCTAACACAGGGGATAAACACGAGGTCGCATGCGAAAAGGTAGTGGAGATAACCCCTCCAAAGCTGGACCATGTGTAGTGGGGAATGCATATAGAGGAATTGTCTTGGGATTTTGTTGATCGCATTTGCCACGGAGCTTCGTGGGTCTCGAATCCATTCGAGGTCCTCAGTCGTCTTTCGAAACACTTGCTTTCGATACCCTTGATAGGTTTCGGGCTTGATACCCTGCTCATTGTGGTCCACCCAACTGTCTACTGTACCCGCCTAGTAATTGTTCACGAGCTGGAAAACTAGCTGCCTTTATTTTAGGGACTTACATAGGTGACCGTGGGGGTATACCACAGTACCTAGGGTAGACATCAGGCCACGCTTTGCAGAGTATACCCAAAGGGTGCTTTCGTATTCGAGTTTCACTTGCACCAGTAAGTTGCTCTAGTGTTGGTTGGTGTAATTGTTCTTCCAACTAGTTAGTCGTTTGCTTGATTTACCTTTAGGAACTTTTAGTGTGTGCTCTGTGCTCCCTATTTTTCCATAGTGAGTTAGTCAGTTGTGGATTTTGGTCTCTGACCTAGGGTGTTAGACCACCCACTTTTCCGGTTGAGAGGACTTTTTATTCTTCCGCTTAGAAACGTGGAGCCGCCTCTTTATAGGCGTTGTTTTGATAACAATGGTTCACCAGAGTCAGTGTGTGAGACTTTTACAAACTTGAATGATCCCAAAAAGGGATAACATGTGCATAAGATATTCATGGCTAAAGTTCCCAGTGATACCAACCAAGGAGCTCCTTCACAAGGGGATTCTTGTGCTTTTCCCTTCTTTGGAAACATTGGTGTCCCTTTGATGGCCACTTTGTACATTCCTGGGTTGAATGTGGGACTACCGGTTTGGTTGGGTACCATTCCAAATGTCCCAAATGCTCTTAACACTTCTTAGTTAAGAACCTTAAATCATGGGCACCCTGTTGATGTTTCTTTGTCAGCAAAGTCTTCTCCTCCTCCTTTTCCCGCCTCTAGTGAAAGTACAATTACTAGTAATCGAAAGTCTAAACGAAATAGAAAGAGGAAGAATAGGAAGAAGAAATCACCAACCTCTGCAAGTCATGTTGGAGATAGGTCGACAACCTCTGCAAGTCATGTTGAAGACCATCACCCAGGCTCTGCAATTTATGCTGGGGGCACACACTCACTCTCTGCAAGTCATGCTGGGGGAAAATTCCAGTCACTGCTAGTCATACTGGTAATAGGTCTGTAGCCTCTGCAAGTCATGTTATCGACCCATCACTAACCTCTGCAAGTCATGTTGGAGATGTGAAACCAACCACTGCTAGTCATGTTGGGGGCATTAATTATGTTGAGAAACCTAGACAGATAGGACGTAAGCCTAGGTTCCCTTGTAAAATTTGCAAGGGAGATCACCTTACTCATTTGTGTCCTGGCATTCTAGAGGTACAAAGATTGTGGTCCCTGTCTGTAAGCTCTTCTGATTCTGAGTCTTTTGAGGTTTCCTCTCAGCCCATTCAACCATTGGTTGAGAAAGTGGTCATGCTAATGCAGTCATCGGCTGATCCCACTCCTCTTTTGAGGGGTGAGGTTCCTTTAGACCATGTAGTCTCGCATCCTATTCAGCCATTGGTTGTGAAAGTGGTCACGCTGATGCAGTCATCCGTTGATCCCACTCCTCTTTTGAGGGGTGAGGTTCCTTTAGATCTTGTAGTCTCTCAGCCTATTCAACCATTGGTTGAGAAAGTGGTCATGCCGATGCAGTCATCGGCTGATCCCAGTCCTCTTTTGGTGGGTGAGGTGCCTTTATACCATGTAGTCTCGCAGCCTATTCAACCATTGGTTGCAAAAGTGGTCATGCCAATGTAGTCATTGGCTGATCCCACTCCTCTTTTGGGGGGTGAGGTGCCTTTGGACCATGTAGTCTCGCATCCTATTCAGCCATGGGTTGCGAAATTGGTCATGTCGATGCAGTCATCGGCTGATCCCACTCCTATTTTTGGGGGAGAGGTTCCTTTATACCATGTAGTCTCTTAGCCTATTTAGCCATTGGTTGCGAAATTGGTCATGTCGATGCAGTCATCGGATGATCCCACTCCTCTTTTGGGGGGTGAGGTGCCTTTATACCATGTTTTTAGCATTTTCGGTTCATTATTTTCAAAACAACGGGGAATTCCGCTCGCTCTGAGCACACCCCCCTCCAAGCCCTAGGATGGTTTCCTTTGATTGGAATTACCTTGTTGAGCCTTGTCTTCCTTCCTCTACACCCTTTCAAATAAGGGTTGAAGTTAATTCAACAAACATTTATCGATGTATTGTGGATGAAGGAGCTTCTGCAAGTATTTTATCCTCCTCGGATTGGAAAGTCTTGGGATATCTTGAGCTTGTGTCTTCTTTGCATGAGTTGTTGGCTTTTGACAAATGTCCTAGTGAATATTTGGGGGTTCTTCCTCAGTTATCTATATCTTTAGGTGGGAATATTGTCCTTGTTGATGTTATAGTGGTGCAAGGCCCGTTAGATTTCAATATGCTTCTCAGGCGTGATTATGTATATGCTATGAACGTTGTGGTATCTACGCTCTTCCAGGTGATGCACTTCCCTCACAATGGAAGCATTGTCACTATTGACTAGCTGTCATCTGATAATCACCATCCTAATTCAACATTATTTTAGACTACCCCTTTATATGTTCCTAGCATTCGTGTAGACTCTACCCCACCACGGGTTAATTATGTAGCATCTTATCCTCGGTGCTCAATTGCTTATGAGCAGGAACCTGTGCAATTATATTTTCCTTCTCGAGACTTGGAATCAGTAATTGATCCATTGGTGTATCCAATGGAGGCATGGGAGCCCTTGCTTCCCCCTCTTGGTCCAAGTGGGCTTGAGTATCTTTTTGATTCTAATCTCTTTGTTAATAGATCCTCAATCCCTTCTGATCGTGATTCTTCGTTGATAGACTCTGCCAGTCCTGGCCAGAACCTCCATCGTCATATGGAGTATGGTCAGTTTACTTCACCTGTTGGGACTATCGACCCTCGTTTGCATGATTTCTTGGATTTTGAATTTCCTTCAGATGAGGCTATCCTTGAAGCCATGACTACGATTTCTATCCTACAGGAGGACTTACACCGTGGTTTGTGTTTTCTTCCCTTTTGGGATACTTCCCAAGTTGACTATCGAAGAGACTCTTGGTCTGAGCCTAGCAGCAGGCTCTACTTGAACCAGTTTCATACATGAGTCGTAGCCCCCACAGGTCTTCTTTTAAGCCCTTTTCAGACCCTCTAAACATGAAAATATTGTCGAGCGATCTTGTGGCCTTTCATGCTTGTTAAACTGAAATTTGAAGTCACATCTATCCGGTGGTAGTTTACCCCTTTTTCGATCCGAACGGTCAACTGTACGAACAAAGGTATACTCTAAGGAACTTCAGTTCTCTAGAAGAGTACCCCCAGGTATCATTTTAACCCTTTTTCGAGCCTGAGGGACTAAATGTACAAAAAAGGAACCCCCACGGAGTCCATAGTTAAACTCTTTTCAGACTCCCTAAAATTGAAAAGATCGTCGAGTGACCTTATTCTTTCACACTCATTAAAATGGTACAGAAGAACATTCCTGGCAGAGTCCATAGTTAAGCTTTTTTCAGACTCCTTAAAAATGAAAAAATGGCTGAGTGATCTTGTCTTTATCACACTCATTAAAATGGTTTTGAATAGATGTCTTTTCGGTGCTAATTTACCCCTTTTTCGAACCGACTAGACTACCTTTGAAAAAGGTACCCTAGTGGAGTCTCCTTTTACATTTTTCAAACTCTCTAAATATGAAAAACCATCGAGCTTACCTTCTCTGGGCTCGTTAAACTTACATCGAAGGACGTTACCATTGTGTGTCTTATTAATTGCATTTGCATACCCACGTCTTTGGCCTAATGTTGGCTCCATGTTGCTCTCAATTGAACCATCTGAAGCATGCCTTATACGCAAGCCCAATAGTAGTTTGCCTCTGTGTCTTGACACCTTTGGCCCCTGGAGGATTTTTCCCAAGTGTCCTTACTTTGAACATTAGTCTTGTCCTTGCGCCTCGAACTTGTATGTTTGCAACACTCATTCCTCCTTTGTAATGTAACATTCTTTTATTCTTTTTCCGAAATTATTGAAAAAGACAAAAAAAAATCAAATATACCTAAAAAGAGGAAGGGAAAAGTATTTTCTTTGTATTGGCAGCATAATGAGTCGCCCTTGGATAAATCACATCTATCCATTTGTTCGACAAACTTTGGGATTTAATACAACCTTAGGAAGTTGTTCTCGCTACATAGAGTTGTGTCCTCCTTCGTTTGATTATTCTTCCAAACATATGGAGAGTTTGCGTTTCCTCCTGCCTCATAAACTTATGTTAATTCCATGCTGCCTGAGTCTCATCATTTGTCATGCTATTTTCCAAAGGAAGTTTTTACCGAGCCTGAGTCGACCCCTCTGCAGTTTGTCTCTTGCCCTCATGCCCGACCATCCCGAAAGTCCAATCAAGTCTTTGTTCGAAATCAATGAAGCCTTCAGTCTGATAATCAAGATTCTCTAGTCCATGACCGACGAGTCGTCGAAGACCTCTGGGTAGTGAATTCATACACTCATATTACACTCCTACCCAAGTTTTGAAGATTTTGAAGTTGTTGCTCGAGCTCTAAAGACCTCATCTCCAACCATCAGGCCTTATCAGCTTCTAGAAGATGGATACTCTACGTGTATATCTTTTTGATTTCGAGATGTAGCTACGTTGTGTATTGCCTGCGGCTACACTTTATATAGTTATATGAAATGGATATACAGTGTATTTGATTGGTAGCCATGATTTTATTTTATCCTGACCATGGTTATGCCCGCCTCGGTGAGACAATTATTATTTTGCAGACGACACCTCCTGATTTCTGGTCTCTGGGCTCACTTGTTTGGCACATCGGTGAATATTGTTGATGTATTTTGGCCATCATATGCTCTTCTAACCTCACACATTAGGGGGCATCTGTTATAACCCTAATTTTCACCAGACATGCTTACCTGGCATTAGGCCATCTCAGAATCCTTCTTTGCCAAAACACTATTGAACAACTCTTCTTAAAAGCCCCTTTTATAAATACCCACACGCCTTGCTCCATTATTTCACGTGTGTACATGCTAGATGACCCAAGACAACCTGCATGTACCTACAAAAGCACAGAAAAAGGAAAGTTGTTGACGGAACACACATCTTTGGGTAATTTAACTAAACCTTTCGGCCATGCATGGCCGCTCACTCAACCAAATACCTAGCTTCTTCTAGCATATAAAAGAAGGGTTAGGGGTCCCATTTGAAAGGAGGAGAATCATAGTAAAGAAACTATACCCGATTGAGCATTCCCTTTGTACCAACCTTTATCCATCCTTGTGCAAAGAGAAGTATAGAGAAAATCAGTTGGAAGACATTGAAAGAAGAGCCCAGGACCAAGATCGAGGAGCAGTAGCCGACTTTATCATTGTAAGGTATCATTGTGAAGTTAATAAAAGAATTGTTTTTCCTATCTCGCCATATGAGATTGTTATTATTGGAATATTGATTGTATGATTGATTAAATTTCTAACCCGTTAGTTCATAGATCAAATGCATGTGGAGTTCTTTGTTTGTCTTTAGTGAATGTAGGTCAGCATTGGGAGGAGAGTTGCAGTCAAAGAACGACCAAGCACGAAAAAAAGGGGTCGACATCAAACACAAAGAATAAGGTACGTCAACTTAATCTCTTGAGCCTTGTATTTACATATGAGTAATGGGGGTCTAGGCATGGGATGATGGTAGAAAGTAAGAATCTTTAGGTCATTTCTGCATGCATGATAAAACCCTTAGTGCTAGTCCATAAGAGGGATTTCCCACCCACAACAATTTTCTTATTATTTATAGAGTTATAGACCAAATAATAGACTAGAAAAGGAAAGGCGAGAGTACTCATCTTCCTAAAGCTTTAAAATTTTGATGCTGGTCTAGTTTTCCTACAAACTCGAACGGTAACACAATCCACTTACATGAAATCTTTGAATTTTTTTTATACAACTATTTTTTGAAACAAAAATTATCACCTTGTGTTTAAATATTGCATGGGTTACATATTAAAAATGACTTGTATTAACCTAACACTTGTCGATTACTAATTTTATTTTAATCGGGTTGGTTACAGAGCATGACGGAAAGGCATGAAGGCAAGTGAAGGCAATGCATGGCATGGAAAGTGAAGGAAAGGAAAGGCATGGCATGGAAAGTGAAGGCAATGCATGGCATGGAAAGTGAAGGCAAGGCAAGGCAAGGCAAAGGAAGGCATGGAATGGATATGTTTTGAGGCAGGGTATATTTTAACAACATTACAAATATTTTAATAGCAATCAAAATGAAGCAAAAATTAATCGTTTTAGATACCTAGATGGTCATTCAAGTAGACCATCAGGATCACTTCTAATACTAACGACTTCCATTAACTTCTTGTGCTCAGAGTAAGAAAAGAAGTATTGTACCTTTGATGAGTTATTACTTGGCATTGTTTGTAGTTGGAGGTTTCTACCAATAACCAAGTTTGTAAAGTGGTATACAACTTCACCTAGTTTATAATATTGAAATACATAACCACCTTTCTTTCATGTTCTTTCATCTTGTGTCATATATTCTCCTTTAATAACCATCGACCCTGTCAGAAATTCAATGTCTTCTGAGTCTGCTATTGATCGCATGAGGGTTTGCTTTCCCTTTAAGCATCATTTCAACCAATAATCAATGCCCCATTCATTATCTCTTGGGGAAACCACTGCATATATGTTCCCTGCAATAAATGGAGTGCCAAAATGTGAGTCCACTAAATGACCAAAACAGAACACATTCATTCTAGTTATTCAAAATTTAATATAAGGATTCAACAAACCTAGCAGTATGAGATATGAGACATGATCATAATTTGTTGAAATACTTGATTGGTCCTCCTCCAATTGGGATAAATCCATATTTATACGTTGACCAATGGGGAGTGATACATGATCCCATCTATCAACTCAGTCTGTCAATTCACAATCATCCCATTCATTACTACTACATGGACCACAAAAGCAAGAGAGTTCTCTCGTCCATATTTCAACTATTGCATTGTCTAATGTTCTAACTGAATGGAATCCACGAGTGCCCTGGATTGTTTTGCATTCATACCACTGTGATCGATCTGCATCGACCACCTCCCTAAAATATCTATGTACATGTCCTTTTTTGTGTGATTGGTATTCACGGGTTCATGTTCCCTCTCCCATTACTGAAGAACACAATTCAACAATGGATTTTGCATATCGATTGAGGGAAGTAGTAGTGAAATTCATTTATTTCCTTTGTAATGATCTTTTTGTGCATGCACCTGCCTCATCATGACCCCCTTTCCCATGCCTGGACTCAAAATAGCTCCAAATGTGTTGTACCTTTATTTTTTTGTGCAACATACACAACCATTGAAATATACAAGCATTTTTGAACTGGCTTGCACAACCATTTGACCAAATCTAGTGTTGATCCATCTGTATGTTCCTCTCCTTAAGGTGATTGTAGAACAACTGAAAACAATGTTTCACATAGGCTAAGTCATGGCACCGATCATCACTTATGTAGAAGTGATAATCTTTCAATATAACTGTGTTTTGTTCATTACTATCTGGTCCATGTCTGTATGTGATATGTACCATTATGTTGACCTACTTTGAGTGATAATATTTCCTTCAAATATCATTTTGTGTTGAAGGGTGTAGTTCTCAAAAACATCAACCACTGATAACACAGTACCAACAGGAAATGTATCTTTGCATATTCTAACATGCTTGTCCTGCCATCGAGCCACATGGACATGCTGAACATAATGTCATGTATTTTCGACAAAGTCCTTCATGAAGTCACAAAATCGTACTTGGGAAGTAACCAATTGTATATTTTTTCTCTATGCATGACATATATAATATCATTTGATTTATGGGTAACCCTTCATAAATGCTAAAAAGACTAGTGAAAAACTAATTAATGAAAATGTTTGTTGAGATTTTGTAGTGGGTATTTGTAAATTTTATTCAACCCATCAATTATTAATAACATTTATTCAGTAATGCTATGCTACCAAAAATATATCTAGAAAGTAATGCTACCAAAATTTTATCTAGAAAGTAATGCCTTACATGTTTTCCTTCCTCCAACCTAATAGAAAATTAGCACATGTGAATGGGTAAATTATGTGTCTTTGATAAATAGATTGATGTAGATCAACTACTTTTATGTGGTTACACACTAGTATAGTACATCTTATAGATATTCAATGATGTGATATTCAAAATGTAAAACTTGAAAAATATACTAATGAATTTCCAAATTTGATATCTATGATACAGTTTCATTACCTGCACAATATGTATAGTATCATCCATGAGAGGGGATTCTCAAGTATGCATACAATTGGTATGCACACCATTTCATACCATGGTATTACAATGGTATGCATACCATGGTATTGCAATGGTATGCATACCATGCTATCGCAACGGTATGCATACCATTGTATTCATACCATTGGTATGCATACCATTTATAGGTTACTTTTAGGGTTTTAGTTGTCTTAGGTTTTTAGTAGTAGTTATCTTAGGGATTCTCAAGTATGCATACCATTGCATACCATTGGTATGCATACTATTTATAGGTTATTTTTAGGGTTTTAATTATCTTAGGGTTTTAGTAGTAGTTGTCTTAGAGATTCTCAAGTATGGCATTCCATTGGTATGAATACCATTTTATACCATTGGTATGCATACCATGGTATTGCAATGGTATGCATACCATGGTATTGCAATAGTATGCATACCATTGTATGCACGCCATTTATAGGTGATTTTTAGGGTTTTAGTGGTAGTTGTCTTAGGGATTCTCAAGTATGGCATACCATTTATAGGTTACTTTTAGGGTTTTTGTTGTCTTAGGGTTTTAGTGGTAGTTGTCTTAGGGTTTCGCAAGTATGCATACCATTGCATTCCATGGTATTGCAATGGTATGCATGCCATGGTATTGCAATGGTATGCATGTCATGGTATGCAATGGTATGCAAAGGAAATACCATTTCCTATGCATACTAATGATATGCAAAGGAAATACCATTTCCTATGCATACTAATGATATGCATAGGCATTGGTATTGCAATGGTATGCATAGGAAATGGTATTTCCTATTCATACCATGGCATACCATTGCAATACCATTTCCAGAGTATGCAAAGACAATACCACTACCTATACATACCATTGGTATGCATACAAGGGTTTTAGTTGTCTTAGGGTTTTAGTGGTAATTTTATTAGGGATTCTCAAGTATGCATACCATGGTATTGCAATGGTATGCATACTAATTGCAAAGGCAATACCATTGCCTATGCATACCAATGGTATGCATAGGCATTGGTATTTCCTTTGCATACCATTGTATGGTATTGCAATGGTATGAAATGGTATGCAAAGGCAATACCAATGCCTATACATACCATTGGTATGCATAGGAAATGGTATTGTCATTGCATACCATTGGATACCAATGGTATGCAATTGTTGGCCCTTGTTTATGGATGGAAGTATGAACTACGCGGAAGGAAAATAAACTAAGGAGGGGTCAAAGTGGTTAAAGAAGAAGAAAATAAGGAGAGAAGTAAAGGAAAATATAGATGTTGGAAGAGAAGATCGAGGAAGATAAAGGATCAAAGAAGAAGGATCGTGAACAAATCAACAAGCGGGAAAAGACATCAACAAGTACTTTGGAGAGCCTCACGGAAAAGAAGGAAGGATGGGCTGATGAAGCCTTGAAAGCACGGGTCAAGTTGACCTAGGGTTTAGGCACCTAGGGTTTTGGATATAGGGTTTTGACACCTAGACTTTTGTCATGTAATGTATAAATAAAGGTCTAGAAGACCTGGGAGGGTCGGTCGTTCATTCAGTCGTTTTTTGTTGGTTCGTTGATACTATTATTGTTTTTTTTCATTGTTGATTATTGTTGTGGATAGCAGTATCGAGTATGTATTGTAAGATCTTCAGTTGGGTGCGAAGATCAACCCTACAGTTGGGTGCACAAGGTGTTGAAAATACTAAAACAACTGAGAGGGGGGGGGGTGAATCAGTTGTTTATAAGCTTAAACAATTTTATACCTTTTAAAATATTATTAATCTTCCTTCAAGTGATCATCAACAACATGCAACATATGTACAGTAAAAGTAAAAACCATCAGTCACACATAAAGTACACACAGAGACAGTTTTTCACGAGGAAACCCATAAAGGGAGAAAACATCTTCTTCTTTGAAATGATAGGCAATCTTTTTCAGTTCTGTACATCATTTATAATTGAGCACTAACTCAATGTGAGGCTGCT
>JASDQU010108909.1:20067-30387 GCA_032191745.1 Picea mariana
CACCTGTTCTCCCTAGCACCACCCTACCACCCTTGCTTCTCTGGCTACAACCAGATGGAAGCTACAACTTCCTGTGTTCAAGCCCCCACTTGAACTTTTGAGGACAACAGTCCTCTCGAGCACCTCCCAACCACCCTCAAATATTAAATAATGAATACACAGACAACTACATAGATAATTCTTACCAGTCTTTCTCTGTATCTGATCTTCAACAAACTGTTCTGCAATTCTTCTCTTCTTCAATAGGTCTGCTCTGCATCATCTTCTTCTGTCATTCAGCTCTTCTTCTGCTCTGCCTGTCATTAAATTTCATGCTCAGCATCTTCTTCTTTCTCCTTTCTTACTGTTCCGTTCTTTTTCCATTCAGAATAGCCAACCCGACACAGTCTGGTTCATCTTCTTTTATACACACGGGCACAACCTTTCAACTTCCCAACTCCTTGGGCAAAATGACGACAACTATCCAGCCAACCGAAACGCCAACCGATCGACAACTAATTGGAAATCATGAGTCTGTTTCACTAACGGATTTGTAACTAAAAGAGTTAAATGTGTGTGGAAGAACAATAACCCTCCGATTAGTTCAAGCTTTATCCGCACTGTTGGATAATCTTTATTATTCTTGCCTTTTAAATCGGGTTTCAACACTTTCATACGCTAGCCCTCCTGAGCTTAGCTCCCCGTCAACGTGACCGTCACTCCATGACCACAACCTTGACCTATCGGGGCTACGGGGTTTGTGATGCCTCAATGCATACACCCGCGGGATTCCCGATCGTCCAAATCCCGACGCTCCTTTGAAGGAAATCAACGGTCCAAATCTCATTCTTGCTCTAAAGGCTGCGATCAAATCGCGAAATTGCATATCGCGATTTCGGAGTTTTCGTTGTCAAGTGAATTGAACATTTCAAAGTCTCGATCCCCGATTCCCGATACTCTGCTGACGTCACTCGTGGTTTGACACATGTTAGATATTGCCACGTCTCACTCTGATTCGTGACTTTCATGTGCTTGAAGTTTTGAATCTGCCTGACACCTGTCATTACCTGGTTGTGCCACGTGTCCCTATCTGACGTGATTTGGATCGACAGTCTAGATCACATGTTGATCTAACAGTTTAGGTTCAGTCGAGATTTCTTTCATCACGATTTCGGGGTTTCTGTTGTAATTGAACACGAGACTCGTGAAACTTCGATTCCCGATTCTCCGATGATCAAAACTCCGACGGCGCCTGATCCTTTGCCACTTGTCCTTGCAGATGGACGGTCCCTATTCCTCCGGGATTTCGAGACTTTCGATGTCTCGACTCACTTGTCACCGGGATTCCCGATTTCCCGATGGCCAATATCCCGTTGCCTCACCAGAATGGTGACGCGTGTCCTGCCCAGATCAACGGCTAGAATTCTCTCTCCAATATCTTGATGACTTGTCCGAGATTTCTCCTCTGCACAGTAGGACTTAACCCCTGCACGACTCTTACAGATCCGACGACTGTTAGGTTTTCTTCTCAGATCCTACGGCTCAGATCTATTCTCCCTCTTTGCGTTCCTCCTGAGGCTTAACCTTCGTGTACCTTCTTCAGATCCGGTGACTGACTGGTATCTGCTTCCAATGTGGCTGCTCAGATCACTTCTTTTGCATGCCTACTCCTGCGCTTAACCTCTGCGTAGCTTCTGCAGATCTGATGACTGTCGGCCTTTCGGGAAATTTGAATGGGATCCAACGGTCACCATCTTCCTTCTCCTCTACAAACTCCTGTATCTCGAGCTTTGCTGCACGTGTTTTCCTCAATGCTGTTCCTCCTGAGCTTTTACGTTCGAATCTCTTATCCTGCCATCTCCACTGTTGTCATCAATGAAAAGCATTCGCTGTCTGTTCACTGAATTTTCCAACACGGGGAGGGGGGAGAAAGAAAGAAAGAGAGAGAGAGAGATCTGCAAGCTAAGTGCATAGATAGAACTGTATGTTTTCATATAATATATCAAGAAACACAGTTTTGAGGACGTAGCCCTAGGGAGAGGGTGAACCATGTATATCTTGTTTTTCTTTGTGATTGATGTTGTGTTATTTTCCATCTGATATACTGTTACTGCATTATTTTGTTAGATCAAAGATATAACTTGCAAAGTAAGCTTAGGAAGGGTAAATACTATATTGATTGTTGTGTGTTGTTGTCCGAGATCCACTTTTCATTTCCTCTGGTTGTAGACACATGTGTCCTACAACCCCCTATTGCTACTTCGGGTGAGACTGCATCTGCTTTGCAGGTGTTGTTGAAAGGGCCAGTAGTTAGGGCTTGTTGGTGCGCTGCTAGAGTTGAACCTTGGGTCTACCCCTATGCCAACAAATGGTTTTGTTGTCGGGACTGAGATATTTTTGAGGGAATGTCAAGGTGGTTTCCATCGAAGACATAAATTCAAAAGTGGATAGAAGAACAAGAAAAGGACTTCGTTGAATCCTAGAACAAGAATCCTAGCATTAGTAGAGAAGACTGGTTGGGAAGGTACATCTTCACTAACATACATGAGATTTTCTTTGGAGGAATTGATTAAGAGCTATATGAGTGGTTAGCCAGATTAGCATATACCCAGTTTGAGATCAGATCTAGACTACCTGTGGTTTGGACAGCGACGCTAATCAAGAAGGTCAAGAGAGTTGATAACGTCGTGTCAAGAGCAGTAGATCACTGGTTTGATAGCACTATTGGAGGGTACATTACTGAGTTTTCCATTGACAGAGTCGAATCGTATAGTCAAGCAAAAAGGTATTTCTTTAAGGGACCTAGAGGAAAGTTCCTACACTTTTTAAAGCTGAGGATTAAGATGTTATTGCATGAGAAGAATATCCTGAAAATACAGTGAAGCTAATGTTCAAGAATTTAGACAGTGACAGTGACACACAGGTTGGCCACACGCGTAGTGGGAGACCATTTAGGGAGGTTCCTCTTGCGAACCTATTTAATAAAAACTACGAAGACGAGGGATTCTACAGTGGAGAAGAAGCATATCTAACAGACGAAGAGTATTCAGAGTCCACAAGAACAGAGGAAGTACAGATTGAAGAAATTTTCCAAGGAGAGCCAGAAAATTTAGGCACTACGCCTGTTGTTGAAGTAAGTATTATTACTCCTCATGTTGTTTTAGAAGAGTTAAGTAACCAGAGCAGTCAGAGTATTATTACCGGCATTTTAGCACATACGCATTCGAGAAACCAAGGAAGATCTATGGGAGATGAAATGAGGTTACCTATCTTTAGAGGAGATGGATCTGAAGATCCTGATCAGCATTGGTTCTTATGTGAAGTTGTTTGGAGAATTAAACAAGTCACTAACGAAGCTGTTAAGAGAACTCAATTTAGTACTACCTTGAGGGATCACGCTCTAAAATGGTATATGAAGTTTGTTTCAGGACCTGGATAGCATAGACCGTTGAATGCTATAAAGATTGCATTAAGTGTATAATTCAAGAAAACAAAGTTGGAATCACAAGGCATTATAGAGATTAAAGAGATCAAGCATAAGGTCACTGAACCTGATTGGGAGTTTGATCAGAGGTTTAAGACTCTGACAGGTCACCTGAGTTTTCATATTCCAGACGAAAAGAATAAAGAATGGTTCAGCATTTCTCTCTTGCCACACATCAGAGTTCCTCTGAAGCAATAGAAAGTTGCTTCGCAGGATGAAGAATTGGAGATCGCCATGAAACTAGAAGTAACCCTTCTAGGAGAATCCAGCCCATGTATGAGTCAAATTTTGAATCCAGCCCATGTATGGTAACTAGTTTATCCTTACAGGTCGAGGATATGAAGAAAGATAAAGGAAAAGACAAAAGATAAGATATTTGGTGCATCAGATGTAAATTAGAGGGCCATGACAAAGAGCACTACCCCCTATTTCATGAATACTTGGCCTCTGGAGCACCTAGTCCATTGAAGCAGGATATTGTACCTTGGTGTGAGGTATGTAGAACTAGACATCGCCCTGGTGAATGTTATTATATGAAAAACTATGTCCAGACACCTACCAATCTTTACTGCACAATATGCAAGTCTGTGGGACATGATTAGAAGGATTGTAGGGCTTATGATCTCTTGCATGAAATATCAAGGGATGCATATAGAATTCAAGGAGAAACACAACAAGAAGGAAATAATGCACATTTCAACTCCCCAGGAAGAGGAAACTTCAACCCTCATGGTGGATTCAGAGGAAGAGGACAAGGTGGAGGTATGGTTCGAGGTAGAGGTCAGATTATTTATTATAACTGTGCATAGCCAGGACATTTGAAAAGGGATTGTCAGAACCCTTGTACCACTTGCAACTACTATAATTTGTTCGACCATGTCATTGAGGATTGTCCAACGTTGTTGGCCAAACTCCAAGAGAGACGAGGAGGAAACCAACAAGTTCAATTGATATCAGTAGAACCTCACGGTGAAGACCTAGAGTTGTTGTTATTACTAGAGGAGGAATTGCTACAGGAGAAGATAGAGTGACCCCAGGAAATACTGCAAAAGGATCAGGGATCAGGAGAGTTGTAGAGAAGACACAATTGTTTGACCCAAGGGGAGAGAGGCATACTTTTGAAGAAGCAAGGAAAGAATTTGTAGAAGAACAAGCTTCTTCATCTAAGGTACAACCAGAAGTAAGGGAATGTGAAATTCCACCAACATTTGATCAGTCTTCCCTAGCTAGACAAGGAAAAGAGGTAAGCAATCTCATGGACTTTTTATACACATGTATCAATTTGATTAAAGATGAAAAAGTTGTACAAGAATTACAACACCTAGTAAGACAATACAAAATTGGGAGAATAGACCCTAGGCTGAGTAGATATGTGAAGCAAGTATCAAGGAAAATAAGAACAAAAAAGGAATTACACCTTAGTGCTCAGATTGGAGACTATGATATGGACTACGTGGTCCTTGACTTAGGATCAAAATTCAATGTTATGATGAAGTAGACTTGGACACTGATGGAAAAACCTAGATTGATTTACTCTCCTATCAGGCTTAGGATGGCTAATTAGTAGGCAGTGAGCCCTTTTGGAAGACTAGAGCATGTCCTTGTAGACATCGATGGTATAAGGACATTTGTAGACTTCGAATTGATTGAAATTGTTGACGATAGTTGTCCTTATCCTGCGTTGTTAGGAATTGATTGGGATTTCAACAATTTGACTGTTGTTGACCTAAATAAGAGAAGAATGACATTTGATGGTAATGGCCTTAAATTCATTGCACCCCTGGACCCAGATGAAGGTCGCAGATACACCAAACCTATCAGGGAAGAAGACCACACATATGATCTAGAGAACATTTACAAACTGACAGCAAGACAACAGGATTACATTAATCCTACAACAGATGGAAATCTCAACTGGTGAAGTGAAAGTACATGTTCATCAGATTCAGAAGAAGCCTTGTAAAATTGGTAGAACATAATGTATGAAGTCTCCACATGGCGATGTGCTAGATTTACCAGAGAAGTTCGCTAGATTGCAACAGAAGTAAGTAATCTTCCAATGTTTGATGGTTTAAATCACTTAGAGACATTTCTAGCTGAATTTGAGAAAATTGTACCAGTACAACAATGGATGTTGGCACTAGATGAAGCCTTGAAAGCCACACCAGCTAGATGGTGGGGAGCACACAAGAGGAACATCGTGAGTGGACACAATGTCACACATTATTGATAGTGTGCTTTTCAGACCAAGTAGAAGGATGCGAAGTTCAGTACACAGGTCAGATTTTTCCTAAGTACCACATGCTAAGTTGTGAGGAGGCCTGGAGCAACACTTCTAAAGAAAAGTGGGTGCATAATTTCATTAACACCTTGGATACTACACCTATCAACTGGTATCTTTAAGAAGAATTCTGCCTCATCTCTACAGACTGGTATGAAATGACTCGGAACTTTGTAGCTACATTTTTATTTGAAATTCAGTAACCTACAGTAGATCAAGATTTACAAACTATGAGAAGAAATGTCTTTGAGGAGGCACCTAACCTCCCTTTTACCCAAGAAGGATATGAATGGACTACGCCCCTTCAACAGTTACATGATTGCTACAATATTAATGCTGATGAGGATGATGACCCTAGAGATGTAAACATTGCAGAAACTGAAGGTCACAGAGACATAGAAGGGGTAGGGATTGAATTACCTTTTTAGTGGAAAACCCATTAAAATTAAGAAAGTTAATATTGGAATAGAGCAAAGCCCTAAATTAGCAAATGTTGGAGACTATTGGGATGATGCTACTATTAGAAAGATCACAGAGCTACTGCACGAATATCAGGACTTGTTTCCAACAAAGTTCACTGACATGAAGGGTATTAAAGGACCCCTGAGAGAAATCAAGATCCCTCTAATACCAAATGAAAGACCTATCAAGCAGAGACCTTACGACCTGAATCCTAAATACAAGCATAAAGTTAGGATTGAATTGGATAGAATGTTGGAAGCAGGAATCATAGAACCTATTGAAGAATCTGAATGGATCAGCCCTATGGTGGTCCAATATAAGAAGACAGGAGAAATCAGAATTTGTGTAGATCTAAGAAAGTTGAATGATGCATGTCTACATGATCCATTCCCCACACCCTTTACCGATGAAGTTCTAGATAATGTAGGAGGATAGGAGGTCTACTCATTCACGGATGGATTTTCAAGGTATCACCAAATTAGGATCACTAAGGAAGATCGACATAAGACCACATCTACAACAGAATGGGGTTCTTTTCAGTACACAGTGATGCCCTTTGGATTGAAGAATGCACCAACCATATTTTCCATGGTGGTGGTCAAAGCACTTAAGGACTTCTTACAAAAGTTCTTGGAAGCTTATTTTGATGATTGCACTATCTTTAGCCTACTGAAATACCACATTGAATGTTTGAGATTGATGTTAGATAAGTGCAGGCAATGTCAGATTTCCTTAAATATGGAAAGGTGTATTTTCTTTTCACCCTTTGAAGTGCTGCTAGGACATATTATGTGTAAACAGGGATTGTTGGTGGATCCTTCCAAGATTGCCATCATTGTTGATATTCCTCCTCCCACTTCAATTAGACAGTTGTGCATTACATTGGGGCACACTTGATACTATAGGATATTTATTAAGGGGTATGCACAGATAACAACACCTATGGAGAAGCTCTTAAAGAAAGATAGAAAATTACTATGGACAAAAGAATGCCAACATAGCTTCGACACACTAAAGAAGAAAATGGTCACTGCGTCCATCTTGGTTTTTTCAGATTGGATTAAGGAGTTCAATGTTCATTTCGATTATTCATCCATTGCATTAGGAGCAGTCTTAGCACAGCTGGGTGTAGGAGACATTGACCACCCTATAGCCTTTGCTAGTTGGAAGCTTTCTACAGCTGAAAGGAACTATACTATGACTGAAAGAGAAGGCTTGGATGTGGTATATGCGTTGCAGAAATTCAGACACTATTTGTTGGGAGGACATTTTAAGATGTTCATTGATCACTCTGCATTAAAATATTTAGTCAAAAAGCCAATGTTGGGGGGAAGAATATGCAGATGGCTACTACTATTCCAGGAGTATGATTTTGAAATTGTGGTTAAGCCAGGAAGAATGAATAAAGGACCTGACCACTTATCCAGGTTGGAACATGCAGAGGAACCTACTAGTTTGGAGGATACACTACCAAATGCACAGTTGTTGGCCATAAAAAAAGTAGATGATCACTTATCTGAGATAGTTCAGTTCATATCCACAAGAATGGAACCTCGCGAGTACACAGTCATTCAGAAGAAATAGTCGGTAGTCTGTGCATCTAACTTTCAACTTATAGTTAGACAATTGTATAAGATGGGACCAAATGAGATCTTGAGGAGATGTTTTGCAAAGGTAGAAATACCACTTATTCTTGAAAAATCACATGAAGGCATCGTAGGAGGACATTATGCAAGGAAAGAAACAACGCAAAAGGTTCTCAGAGCAGGCCTCTGGTGGCCTACTTTACATAAAGATGCTAAGGAATACTACAGAGCCTGCGATGCATGTCAATGAGTAGGAAAGCCTTATAGAAGGGGCGAGATGCCTTTAGCACCACAATTAACATTACAAGTATTCGAGAAGTGGTTCATTGACTTTGTGGGACCTATTAACCCACCAGGAAGGCACACAGGAGCTAGATACATTATCACTATGACAAAGTATTTGACCAGATGGGAAGAAGCAAGAGCAGTTAAGGACTGTAGTGCAACTACAGCTGCGCAGTTCATCTTTAAGTATATCATAACCATATTTGGATGCCCGAAGATCCTCATGAGTGATCAAGGCACACACTTCATCAACAAAACTATTGAAGACTTGACTCAGGAATTTGAAGTTCACTATCAGAAGAGTAATCCATACCACCCACAGGTGAATGGTACAGTCAAAGCTTTCAATAAGATCTTGGAGACAGAACTAACTAATATTTGCAATGTCAACAGAGATGATTGGGATTTAAGAATTCCAGCAGTATTATGGGCTTATAGAACTAATTGTAAGAAGCTAACAACACATACCCCATTTAAGTTAGTATATGGCTTAGAAGCAGTGGTACATATGGAAGATTTGGTTCCTAGATTAAGAATTGCAACATTTACAGGTATTTATGAAATAGGTGTTGTTCAAGACAGGCTTGCACAGTTACTAGAACTAGAGGAAGACATGTTTATTGCGGGATTTCATTAGTAGGTACAGAAAGAAAGGGAGAAGGCTTACCATGACAGACATATCAAAAAGAATGCATTCAAGCAAGGAGAGATTTGGTATTGTTATATGACAGCAAGTTCATGAAGCATCCAAGGAAGTTCAGGACACATTGGCTAGTGCCATTTGAAGTTCCCTATGTTACAGAAGGAGGAGTCGTGTAGTTGAATACCCTTAATGGAGAATGGAAAGAAGGTTTGGTAAATGGGAGCTGGTTGAAATTGTATTATGACAACCAATTGACTCACAGCTCTCAGTAAAAGAAAGGAAGAAGTGTCTAGGTACCAGGTGCAGTTGAAATTGGGTACCAGACACAGAAAAGACAATATGCACACAATAGGGAGGGACAAAGCAGAAATCACAGGCTGCTCCATGCAATCTGTAGTCGAAGTGAAACAGAAGGATCAATATTGCAGTGACTTGGGGTGAGTCACATGTGAGTGTTGGGGGCATGTTGGCCCTTGGTTATGGAAGGAATCAAATATTAAGGAATAAAAATGAAGTATGAACTACATGGAAAGAACATAAACCAAGGAGAGGTTGAAGTGGTTAAAGAAGAAGAAAAGAAGGAGTGAAGTAAAGGAAAAGCTAGTCGTTGGAAGAGAAGATCGAGGAAGATAAATGATCGAAGGAGGATCGTGGAAAACTCAGCAAGAAAGAAAAGACATCAACAAGTACTTTGGAGAACCTCATGAAAAAGAAGGAAGGATAGGCTGACGAAGCCCTGAAAGAACAGTTCAATTTGACCTAGGGTTTAGGCATATAGGGTTTTGGATCTAAGGTTTTGAAACCTAGACTTTTGTCATGTAATGTATAAATAAAGGTCTAGAAGACCTGGGAGGTTCGGTTGTTCATACTATGTTGGTTCATTGATACTATGATTGTTGTTGTTCATTGTTGATTATTGTTGTGGAGAGCAGTATCAAGTCTATTTGTAAGACCTTCAGCTAGGTATGAAGATCAACCCTGCAGCTAGGTGCACAGAGAGGGGGGAGAAAGAGAGAAAGAGAGAGAGATCTGCAAGTTAAGTGCACAGATAGAACTGTATGTTTTCATATAATATATCAAGAAACACAGTTATGTGGATGTAGCCCTAGGGAGAGGGTGAACCACGTATATCTTGTTGTTCTTTATGATTTATGTTGTGTTATTTTTCATCTGATATATTGTTACTACATTATTGTGTTAGATCAGAGATATAACTTGTGAAGTAAGAATAGGAAGGGTAAAGAATATCTTGATTGTTGTGTGTTGTTGTCCGAGATCCACTTTGCATTTCCTCTAGTTGTATACACTTGTGTCCTGCAACCCCCTATTGCTACTTTGGGTGATACTGCATCTACTTCGCAGGTGTTTCCGAAAGGGCTAGTAGTTAAGGATTGTTGGTGCACTGCTAGAGTTGAACCCTGGGTCTACCCCTATTCCAATGACAATGGTATGCATACCATTGCAATGCCATGGTATTGAAATGGTTTGCAATACCATGGTATGCATATCATTTCATACCATGGTATCGCAATGGTATTCATACCATTGCATACCATTGGTATGCAATGACAATACCATTTCCTATGCATACCAATGGTAT
>JASDQU010108909.1:33870-47276 GCA_032191745.1 Picea mariana
TTTCCTTTTATAAATTTAAAGAATCTTGCAAAAAAAGTTAATGAAACATGAACCTGTGGATAGTCAAAGCTTAACCATACATTCTAGTTTCAATGATATGTAAATGATAGAAAAACACAAAGAAGCTATCATGTCAGTGAATTAGTGAGGTGTATCCAAGCATCTGCATGAGTGGTGAACATCCAACTTCCATGTCCAAGAGAGAAATCTGCAATGAACCTTATGATTGTTTTAAATAAATTTAGAACGTGTATTGGCAGCTTAGGTTTTAATGACAGAAAAGGAAACACAAACATAAACCTGTGATCTCATAAATATACATGATTACAACAAGATAAATATGGAAGCAATCTATACATTTTATCATTCAATTTAAAACTCAAAGATAAATCCCATTATTTAAATTGAAGATATAATCACAGCATTTGTATTTTGATGAAGCAAATGATAGATGGTATTTATAATATAAACCTCCTACACATCACAGATCATTTAATCTAAAGATATCAGACCTGCACATGTAACAGGATTTAAAAAAACATAAATAACAACATTATAAACAAAAGGCTAAAGCCAAAATGCATATATGTCGTTCTATTAAGTTTTTGGAATCACTTGTCCATTCTGTAGTCCTGAAAGGAATTTTTTGGATACTAGACTTTAAAGATTGGAAAAATTAATACTTAAATGATAATAATTAACCATGTATTGATAAAAAAGACTAAAGCTATTTAAATCAATGCATAATCAATTATTCAAAGAATATGAAGATATTATAATGAAAATAAAACCATTTTACTCATAGGACAAAAGTCATTAAGCAATCTGGAATTTCATATTCTTTTTTGAAAATACTCGTCCATTCTCCCAAAGATTCCAGCCATGCATTACTCCATTTGAAAAGAAATAAAATGTTTACAAAAGCAATAATATACAAAATAGAAAGGATTAAAATTCTCCTCTCCAATTCTTTGATCCCTTGGCTCTGATCTTTCTCATATATTTATAAAATGAATGAACAGTCTGGGCATCACTATTAATTTCCGCCACTTGAAATTTTCCTTTAAAAGAGACCCAAATATCTCTCAAATCGTGCATTTGTTTGGGAAAATTTCTACCCAGAAGGTAAATGGGTCCATTTTGGTTCTGGTTGTTCAATCGTTTCTTCAAATTCCTCACAGTTTGGCTGCATTCAGTTCTGCAAAATCATCTTTCTAATCTTGATGTCTTTCCAAATTTTATCTGTTGTTGCTCATAAAATTATTTGTAGCAATCCAAAATTATTTTTGGATCAATCATATTGAACGTATTCGGATAATAAAATCAAGCCATGATCAAATCTGTATCAAATATTTGATAATAGAAACCTGTGAAACAAAGAGAAACCTAAATTAATAACCTAAAAATTGTGAATAAAATAAAATCTAGAAAAATAAAAAATGAATTTAAAGTAACTATAACTTATAAACAAACATTGTTTGTAGTGATCCTAAAACTCTAGAAGCTTCAAGTTAATGGAGAAGAGAAAAATATTAATTTTGGTTTTTTACAAAATCAAACAAATGATAGATAATCCTTTTATTATTATTATTTTGAAATGAGATGCAAAATAAAATAAAAAAAGAATTCAATTAATTAATATCACCAAATAATTTTATGAAAATGAGAAACCAACCAAGATATTATTTGATGAAGTATTGAACACATTATTCAAAATAGTCAAACTTGCTAATGGGCAAAAGAATGAACACATAATCATAATTTAAACGAAAGTAAACATTTGATAAAAATTAACGTTTTTGTTTAAATTGAGATTTTTATGCTCGTTTCTAACTTTTGACATATACTCTTGTAATGAATGTTTCATACTATAGTGAATGTCTTAAGTTTGTTTCATAGCAAGCCAAGGCATAGAACTATTTGAAAAGGTTGATTCTGTAGATCATTTTAATTATCAAGATTCTAATAGGGGCCCTTTAAATTTTGTAAAAATATAGGGGGAGATGTTGTGGCCCAACAAGAGATTAAAGAGATCAAGCAAGAGATCACTGAACCTGTTTGGGATTTTGATCAGAGGTTTAAGACTCTGACATGTCACCTGAGTTTTCATATTCCAGACGAAAAGAATAAGGAATGGTTGATCGTTGCTCTCTTGCCACACATCAAAGTTCCTCTGAAGCAACAAAAAGATGCTTTGCAGGATGAAGAATTGGAGATGGCCATGAAACTAGAAGTAACCCTTCTAGGAGAATCCAACCCATGTATGAGTCAAATTTTGAATCAGATAACTAGTTTATCCTTACAAGTCGAGGATATGAAGAAAGATAAAGGAAAAGAGAAAATATAAGATATCTGGTGCATCAGATGTAAATCAGAGGGCCATGAAAAAGAGCACTACCCCCTATTTCATGAATACTTGGCCTTTGGAACACCTAGTCCATTGAAGCAGGATATTGTACCCGGGTGCAAGGTATGTAGAACTAGACATCGCCCTAGTGAATGTTATTATATGAAAAACTATGTCCAGACACCTACCAATCTTTACTGCACAATATGTAAGTTTGTGGGATATGATGAGAAGGATTGTAGGGCTTATGATCTCTTGCATGAAATATCAATGGATGCATATATAATTCAAGGAGAAACATAGCAAGAAGAAAATAATGCGCATTTCAACTCTCTAGGAAGAGGAAACTTCAACCCTCATGGTGGATTCAGAGGAAGAGGACGAGGTGGAGGTATGGGTCGAGGTAGAGGTCAAATTATTTGTTATAACTATGCATATCCAAGACATTTGGAAATGGATTGTCATAACCCTTGTACCACTTGCAACTACTGTAATTTGTTCGACCATGTCATTGAGGATTGTCCAGCGTTGTTGGCCAAACTGCAAGAGAGACGAGGAGGAAACCAACAAGTTCAATTGATATCAGCAGAACCTCGTGGTGAAGACTTAGAGTCGTTGTTATTACTAGAGGAGGAATTGCTACAGGGAAGATAGAGTGACCCCAGGAAAGACTGCAAAAGGATCAGGGATCAGGAGAGTTGTAGAGAAGACACAATTGTTTGACCCAAGGAGAGAGAGGCATACTTTTGAAGAAACAAGGAAAGAATTTGTAGAAGAACAAGATTCTTCATCTAAGGTACAACCAGAAGTAAGGGAATGTGAAATTCCACCAACATTTGATCAATTTGCCCTAGCTAGACAAGGAAAAGAGGTAAGCAAGCTCATGGAATTTTTATACACATGTATCAATTTGATTAAAGATGAAAAATTTGTACAAGAATTACAACACCTAGTAAGACAGTACAAAATTGGGAGAATAGACCCTATGTTGAGTAGATATGTGAACCAAGTATCAAGGAAAAGAAGAACAAAAAAGGAATTACACCTTAGTGCTCAGATTGGAGACTATGATATGGACTATGTGGTCCTCGACTTAGGATCAGAAGTCAATGTTATGACGAAGCATACTTGGGCACTGATGGGAAAACCTAGATTGATTTACTCTCCTATCAAGCTCAGGATGTCTAATTAGTAGGTGGTGAGCCCTTTTGGAAGACTAGAGCATGTCCCTATAGACATCAATGGTATAAGGACATTTGTAGACTTCGAATTGCTTGAAATTGTTGACGATAGTTGTTCTTATCTTGTGTTGTTAGGAATTGATTGGGATTTCAACAATTTGACTATTGTTGACCTAAATAAGAGAAGAATGACATTTGAGGGTAATGGCCTTAAAGTCATTGCACCCCTGGACCCAGATGAAGGTCGCAGATACACCAAACCTATCAAGGAAGAAGACCGCGTATATGATCTAGAGAATATTTACAAACTAACAGCAAGACAACAGGATTACATTAATCCTACAATAGATGGAAATCTCAACTGGTGAAGTGAAAGTGCATGTTCATCAGATTCAGAAGAAGCCTTGTAAAATTGGCAGAACATAATGTATGAAGTCTCCACATGGCGATGTGCCAGATTTACCAGAGAAGTTCGCTAGATTGGCACAAAAGTAAGTAATCTTCCAACGTTTGATGGTTTAAATCACTTAGAGACATTTCTAGATGAATTTGAGAAAATTGTACCAGTACAACAGTGGATGTTGGCACTAGATGAAGCCTTGAAAGCCACACCAGCTAGATGGTGGGGAGCACATAAGAGGAACATCATGGAGTGGACACAATGTCACACATTATTAATAGTGTGTTTTTCAGACCAAGCAGAAGGATGCGAAGTTCAGTACACAGGTTAGAGTTTTCCTAAGGACCACATGTTAAGTTGTGAAGAGGCCTGGAGAAACACTCCTAAAGAAAAGTGGGTGCATAATTTCATTAACACCTTGGATACTACGCCTATCAACTAGTATCTTCAAGAAGAACTGTGCCTCATCTCTACAGACTGGTATGAAATGACTTAGAAATTTGTAGCTACATTTTTATTTGAAATTCAGTACCCTACAGTAGATCAAGCTTTACAAACTATGAGAAGAAATGTCTTTGAGGATGCACCTAACCTCCCTTTTACCCAAGAAGGAGATGAATGGACTGCACCCCTTCGACAGTTACATGATTGCTACAATATTAATGTTGATGCGGATGATGACCCTAGAGATGCAAACATTGCAGAAACTGAAGGTCACAGAGACATAGAAGGGTCAGGGATTGAATTACCTTTTATTGGAAAACCCATTAAAATTAAGAAAGTTAATATTGGAACAGAGCAAAAAACTAAATTAGCAAATTTTGGAGACTATTGGGATGATGCTACTATTAGAAATATCACAGAGCTACTGCACGAATATCAGGACTTGTTTCCAACCAAGTTCATAGACATGAAGGGTATTAAAGGACCCCTGAGAGAAATCAAGATCCCTCTGAGACCGGATGAAAGACCTATCAAGCAGAGACCTTACGACCTGAATCCTAAATACAAGCATAAAGTTAGGATTGAATTGTATAGAATGTTGGAAGAAGGAATCATAGAACCTGTTGAAGAATCTGAATGGATCAGCCCTATGGTGGTACAAGATAAGAAGACAGGAGAAATCAGAATTTGTGTAGATCTAAGAAAGTTGAACGATGCATGTCTACATGATCCATTCCCCACACCCTTTATCGATGAAGTTCTAGGTAATGTAGGAGGATGGGAGGTCTACTCATTCATAGATGGATTTTCAGGGTATCACCAAATTAGGATCGCTAAGGAAGATCGACATAAGACCACATCTGCAATAGAATGGGGTTCTTTTCAGTACATAGTGATGCCCTTTGGATTGAAGAATGCACCAACCATCTTTTCCATGGTGGTGGTCAAAGCACTTAAGGACTTCTTACACAAGTTCTTGAAAGCTTATTTTGATGATTGCACTGTCTTTAGCCTACTGAAAGACCACATTGAATGTTTGAGATTGATGTTAGATAAGTGCAGGCAATGTCAGATTTCCCTAAATCTGGAAAAGGGTATTTTCTTTTCACCCTTTGGAGTGATGCTAGGACATATTATGTGTAAACAGGGATTGTTGGTAGATCCTTCCAAGATTGCCATCATTGTTGATATTCCTCCTCCCACTTCAATTAGACAGTTGTGCACTGCATTGGGGCACACTGGATACTATAGGAAGTTTATTAAGGGGTATGCATAGATAAAAACACCTATGGAGAAGCTCTTAAAGAAAGATATAAAGTTACAATGGACAAAAGAATGCCAGCATAGCTTTGACACACTAAAGAATAAAATGGTCACTGCGCCCATCTTGGTTTTTTCAGATTGGAGTAAGGAGTTCAATGTTCATGTCGATTATTCATCCATTGCATTAGGAGCAGTCTTAGCACAACTGGGTGTAGGAGACATTGACCACCCTATAGCCTTTGCTTGTTGGAAGCTTTCTACAACTGAAAAGAACTATACTACGACTAAAAGAGAAGGCTTGGATATGATATATGCGTTGCAGAAATTCAGACACTATTTGTTGGGAGGACATTTTAAGATGTTCATTGATCACTCTGCATTAAAATATTTAGTCAACAAGCCAATGTTGGGGGGAAGAATATGCAGATGGCTACTACTATTCCAGGAGTATGATTTTGAAATTGTGGTTAATCCAGGAAGAATGAATAAAGGACTTGACCACTTATCCAAGTTGGAACATGCAAAGGAACCTACTAGTTTGGAGGATACACTACCAAATGTATAGTTGTTGGCCATAAAAAAAGTAGATGATCACTTCTCCAAGATAGTTCAGTTCATATCCATAAGAATGGAACCTCGCAAGTACACAGTCATCCAGAAGAAACAGTTGGTAGTCCGCGCATCCGACTTTCAACTTATAGTTGGACAATTGTATAAGATGGGACCAGATGAGATCTTGAGGAGATGTTTTATGGAGGTAGAAATACCACTTATTCTTGCAAAATCACATGAAGGCATCGTAGGAGGACATTATGCAGGGAAAGAAACAATGCAGAAGGTTCTTAGAGCAGGCCTCTGGTGGCCTACTTTACATAAAGATGTTAAGGAATACTACAGAGCCTACGATGTATGTCAATGAGTAGGAAATCCTTATAGAAGGGACGAGATGTCTTTGGCACCACAATTAACATTACAAGTATTCGAGAAGTGGTTCAATGACTTTTTGGGACCTATTAACCCACCAAGAAGGCGCATATGAGCTAGATACATTATCACTGTGACAAAGTATTTGACCAAATGGGAAGAAGCAAGAGCAGTTAAGAACTGTAGTGAAACTACAGCTATGCAGTTCATCTTTGAGTATATCATAACTAGATTTGGATGCCCGAAGATCCTCATGAGTGATCAAGGCACACACTTCATCAACAAAACTATTGAAGACTTGACTCGGGAATTTGAAGTTCACCATCAGAAGAGTTCTCCATACCACCCACAGGCGAATGGTGCAGTCAAAGCTTTCAATAAGCAGTGGTACATATGGAAGATTTGGTTCCTAGATTAAGAATTGCAACATTTACAGGTATTTATGACATAGGCGTTGTTCAAGACAGGCTTGCGCAGTTACGGGAACTATAGGAAGACATGTTTATTACAGTATTTCATCAGTAGGTACAAAAAGAAAGGGAGAAGGATTACCATGACAGACATATCAAAAGGAATGCATTCAAGCAAGGAGATTTGGTATTGTTATATGATAGCAAGTTCATGAAGCATCCAGGGAAGTTTAGGACACATTGGCTAGCGCCATTTGAAGTTCCCTATGTTACAAAAGGAGGAGTCCCAGCTAAATAACCTTAATGGAGAATGGAAAGAAGGTTTGGTAAATGGGAGCCGGTTGAAATTGTATTATGACAACCAACTACCTCGCAGATTTCAGCAAAAGAAAGGAAGAAGTGTCTAGGTACCAGGTGCAGTTGAAATTGGGTATCAGACATAGAAAAGACAATATGCACACAATAGGGAGGGACAGAGCAGAAAGCACAGGCTGCTCCACGCAGTCTGCAGTCGAAGTGAAACAGAAGGATCATATTGTAGTGACTTGGGACGAGTCACATGTGAGTGTTGGGGGCATGATGGCCCTCGGTTATGGAAGAAATCAAATATTAATGAATAAAAATGAAGTACGAACTGCATGGAAGGCACATAAACCAAGGAGGGGTCGAAGTGGTTAAATAAGCAGAAAAGAAGGAGTGAAGTAAAGGAAAATCTAGCCATTGGAAGAGAAGATCGAGGAAGATAAATTATTGAAGAAGGAGGATCATGGAAAACTCAGCAAATGAGAAAAGACATCAACAACTACTTTGGAGAACCTCGCGGAAAAAAAGGAAGGATAGGCTAGCGAAGCCCTGAAAGAACGGTTCAATTTGACCTAGGGTTTAGGCATCTAGGGTTTTGGATCTAAGGTTTTGAAACCTAGACTTTTGTCATGTAATGTATAAATAAAGGTCTAGAAGACCTGGGAGGTTTAGTTGTTCATACTATGTTGGTTCGTTGATACTATGATTGTTGTTTTTCATTGTTGATTATTGTTGTGGAGAGAAGTATCGAGTCTGTATTGTAAGACCTTTAGCTAGGTGCGAAAATCAACCCTGCAGGTGGGTGTGCAGAGAGGGGGGAGAAAGAGAGAAAGAGAGAGAGAGATCTGCAAGCTAAGTGTACAGATAGAACTATATGTTTTCATATAATATATCAAGAAACATAGTTCTGTGGACATAGCCCTAGGGAGAGGGTGAACCACGTATATCTTGTTGTTCTTTGTGATTTATGTTGTGTTATTTTCCATCTAATATATTGTTACTACATTATTGTGTTAGATCAAAGATATAACTTGCGAAGTAAGATTAGGAAGGGTAAAGAATATCTTGATTGTTGTGTGTTGTTGTCCGAGATCCACTTTGCATTTCCTCTAGTTCTATACACACGTGTCCTGCAACCCCCTATTGCTACTTTGGGTGAGACTGCATCTACTTCGCAGGTGTTTCTGAAAGGGCCAATAGTTAGGGATTGTTGGTGCACTGCTAGAGTTGAACCCTGGGTCTACCCTTGTTCCAACGGCAATGGTATGCATACCATTGCGATACCATGGTATGCAATGGTATGCATGCCATGGTATTGCAATGGTTTGCAATACCATGGTATGCATATCATTTCATACCATGGTATTGCAATGGTATTCATACCATTGCATACCATTGGTATGCAACAACAATACCATTTCCTATGCATACCAATGGTATTCATAGGAATTGTTATTTCCTTTGCATACAATTTCATTACCATGCAATGGTATGCAAAGGAAATACCAATGCCCTTTGGTATGCATAGGAAATGGTATTTCCTTTACATACCATGCAATGGTATTGCAATGGTATGCATAGGCATTGGTATTTCCTTTGCATATCATTGCATGGTATTGCAATGGTATCCATAGGCAATGGTATTTACGTTGCATATGATGGAAATGGTATTGCAATGGTATGCAAAGGAAATACCATTTCCTATGCATACCATTGCAATACCATGAAATGGTTTGCAGTGGTATGCATTGGTATGCATAGGCAATGGTCTTTCCTATGCATACCATTGCAATGGTATGCATAGCAAATGGTATTTCCTCTGCATACCATTGCAATAGCATTTCCATAGTATGCAACGACGATACCATTGCCTATGCATACCATTAGTATGCATACCATGGTATGCATAAAATTGGTATGCATACCATTGGTATACATACCATGGTATGCATACCATTGGTATCCAATGTTATGCAACAGAAATACCATTTCCTATGCATATCAATGGTATTCATAGGCATTGGTATTTCCTTTGCATACCATTGCAATACTGTGCAATGCTATGTAATGGTATTCAAAGGCAATGCCATTTCCTATGCATACCATTGGTATGAATAGGCAATGGTATTGTCTTTGCATACGATGTAAATGGTATTGCAATGGTATGCAAAGGCAATACCATTTCCTATTCATACCATTGCAATACCATGCAATGGTATTGCCTATGCATACCATGACATACCATTGCATACTATTGCAATACCATTTCCATTGTATGCAACGACAATACCATTGCCTGTGCATACCATTGTATGCATACCATTGGTATGCAATGGTATGGATACCATTGGTATCCATACCATGGTATGCATACAAGGGTTTTAGTTGTCTTAGGGTTTTAGTGGTAGTTTTCTTAGGAATTCTCAAGTATGCATACCATGGTATTGCAATGGTATGCATACCATTTCATACCATGGTATCACAATGTATGCATACCATGGGTATCCAATGGTATGCAACAGAAATACCATTTCCTATGCATACCAATGGTATGCATATGCAATGATATTGCCTTTGCATACCATTGCAATACCATGCAATGGTATGTAATGGTATGTAAAGGCAATGGTAAATACCATTTCATACCATTGCAATGCCATGCAATGTTATGTAATTGTATGCAAAGGAAATACCATTGCCTATGCATACCATTGGTATTCATAGGAAATGGTATTTCCTTTTCATATAATTACATACCATTGCATGGTATTGTGATGGTATGAAATGGTATGCAAAGGAAATACCATTGTTTATGCATACCAATAGTATGAATAGGCAATGGTATTTCCTTTGCATACCATTGCAATGTTGCAATGGTATGCAAAGGAAATGGTATTGTTGTTGCATACCATTACATGGTATGCAATGGTATGCATAGGCAATGGTATTTTCGTTGCATACCATGGCAATGGTATTGCAATGTAATGCAATGGTATGCATTGGCAATGGTATTGTCGTTGCATATCATTGCATACCATTGAAATGGTATGCAATGGTATGCAACGGAAATACCATTTCCTATGCATACCATTGCATACTAATGCAATGGTATGCAACAACAATACCATTTCCAATGCATACCATTTCCTTGCCATTGTATGGTATGCATTGCCTTGTCATTGTATGGTATGCATTGGCAATGGTATGGTATGGTATGGTATGGTATGCATTGTCTTTCCATTGCCTTGTATGATATGGTATGCATTGTCATTGTATTGTATTGGTATGGTATGCATTTCCATTTCCTTGCAATGGTATGGTATGGTATGGTATGGTATGCATTGGCAATGGCAATGGTATGCATTGGCAATGGAAATGGTATGCATTTCTTTGCCATTGTATGGTATGCATTGGCAATGGTATGGTATGGTATGCATTGGCATTGGCAATGGCAATGGCAATGGTATGGTATGCATTGGAAATGGCAATGGTATGCATTGGAAATGGTATGGTATGGTATGGTATGTCGTGCCTTGCCTTGGTATGGTATGCATTTGGAATGGTATGGTATGGTATAGTATGCATTGGCATTTACATTGGTATGGTATGGTATGCATTTCCATGGTATGGTGTGGTATGGTATGGTAAGCATTGGCATTTATATGGTATGGTATGGCATTGGTATGGTATGGTATGGTAGGCCTTTCCTTGTTATGGTATTCCTTGCATCTGTATGGTATGCATTGGTATGGTATGCATTGGCATTAGTATGGTATAATATGGTATTCCTTGACATGACATTCCTTTCCATACCTTTCCTTGCCTTCACTTGCCATATTGTGTCTTTCCATACCATGTTTTTCCATACCATTCCTTGCCACTCCATGCCTTGCCATGTCTTTCCTTGCATTCACTTTCTATGCCTTGCCTTTTCCATGTCATGCATTTCCATACCATGTCGTTCCTTTCCATTCCATGCCTTGACATGCATTTCCTTGCCTTCACTTGCCATGTCTTGTCTTGCCATACCATGCCTTTCCATCCCATGCCTTGCCATGTTATTCCATGCCATGACACTCCATGTATTTCCTTGCATTCACTTTCCATGCCTTGCCTTTTCCATTCCATGACTTTCCATACCATGCCTTTCCTTTCCTTCACTTGCCATGTCTTGTCTTTCCATACCATGTCTTTCCATGCCATGCCTTCACTTTCCATGCCTTGCCTTCACTTGTCATGTCTTGCCTTGCATTCAATTTCCATGCCATCAAAGGATTCATACGTAAAAATTACAATCAAATGATTCATTAAACATGTAATTCTACAACTTGTTATCCCATATTTCTTATATAAAAATACTTGCATGAGAATTCCAATGTTTTGGTCAATGAGGCATAGTGCAATATTTTAAGAGGATGTCGCTTTTCAAGAACGTTGTGTCGGGAATTTGTGGATAGTGTATTCATGTGGTCCTTATACAAATAGACTTTTGGGATCTTGCATAACTCTATTATGATGCTCGGTTTGGATTTTATGCCCCTGGACCAAATTGGCCACATGTCCCTGAATGGCTTGAAGAGGCGAGTTGCAACTCGTGATAAAACTCAAACCGAGACTCGGATGGGTGAACTGTCAGTTGCATTTTATCCGGAGCACCGGGTTTCAACTAGGGGGAGGGGCTTTGTTGTCATTATTTCCACCGAAAAATCGTTTGTTGGAGTATCTCCGTCACTAGCATTTTGGTCAATGAGGCATAGTGCAATTTTTGAAGAGGAGGTCGATTTTCAAGAACATTGTGTCATCAATTTGTGGGTAGTGTAGTTGTGTGGTTCTTGGCCAAATAGACTTGTGGGAGGTTACATAACTCCATTATTCCACTCGGTTTGGATTTTATGCCCCGAGACCAAATTGACCACATGTCCTTGAATGGCTTGAAGAGGTGAGTCGCAACTCACGATAAAACTCAAACTAGGACTCGGGTGGGAAAACCTTCAGTTTCATTGGATCAGGAGCATCGAGTTTCAACTAGGGGGGGCTCCGCTGTCATTTTGTCCATCGAAAAACCATTTGTTGGAGTATCTCTGGCACTAGGGTTTTGGTCAACGAGGAATAGTGCAATTTCTGAAGAGGAGGTCAATTTTTAAGAACATTGTGTCGGGAATTTGTGGGTAGTTTAGTAACGTGGTCCTTGGCCAAATAGACTTGTTGGAGCTTACAAAAATCCATTATGCTTCTCGGTTTGGATTTTATTCCCCCAGACCAAATTGGCCATATGTCCCTGGCATGAGTGATTTTAAGAAGCCCCCCTAAATTTAAATGTATAATAAATGGGAGAATCCCCATGATCCATAGGAAAAATTGAAGACTATTTTGTCAATAATATACAATGTATATATAATTTTTTTGGCGAATCTTTCACTAATTTATAAACTCTTGTAAAATCTTGGGGAATTAAAAAACCTTATAAAGTCTTGGCTATTTTTTGATAAAGTATAAATCCATATATAATAATAGGAAAATGTATTTATTAAACTGTAATATATTCATTTTACATATTTGGAAAAAGAAACATAATTTGTCCATCCTCTACATATGGTGCAAGCATTAGGGGTTATGTTTGTGAAGTTTCTCACTAAAAACTCTTGCATATCCCTTATCAATGATGATATTTCACCACAAAGTTTATGTGTTGATCCTGACCACCAAGCTCATGATATATTAATCTTTTCTCTACCACTTCTATTGTGGATTCAATTTATGTGTTGATCATGCCACCAAACTCATGATATATTAATCTTTTCTCTACCACTTCTATTATAGATTCTTTATTACTCATTCATCGATTATCAAAGAACCCTACACAAAAATTACTGATTTTATAACTTAGACTTAATATTTCTTTCTTTTCATTTCTTCACATTTAAATTGTATCTCAAACTATAGTATAGAAAATTTACAACTAACATTTACCAATTTAATCTTTCTTTTCGTGTCTTCATGTTTAAATTGTATCTCAAACTTTCTTCACATTCAAATTATATCTCAAACTTTCTTCAGGTTCAAATTGTATCTCAAACTATGGTATGGAAAATTAACAACTAACCTCTACCAATTTAATCTCTTGTTTCCTTAAT
>JASDQU010108909.1:77282-94650 GCA_032191745.1 Picea mariana
CTAACATTTACCAATTTAATCTTTCTTTTCGTGTCTTCATGTTTAAATTGTATCTCAAACTTTCTTCACATTCAAATTATATCTCAAACTTTCTTCAGGTTCAAATTGTATCTCAAACTATGGTATGGAAAATTAACAACTAACCTCTACCAATTTAATCTCTTGTTTCCTTAATATATAAATCCTTTTAAATTTCAAATTTTCATATATATATTTTTAATTTCAAAAATATACATTCACCTTACTTTTAACACAATTAATAATTTAATTAATTTAAGTAAATACACAAAGTAAGACAATTTTTCATTAATACAATCATTCTCCATAATTTAATTAAGTTAACTAAATGCACAAAGTAATACAATTTTTCTTCAATACAATCATTGTCCAATTTAAATTAGGATTATAACTCAACATATTATGGAAAATAAATTCTTATCTCAATATTCCTAGATATAAGATTCAGTCGTCAAATATTAGAGTACTGGTNACAAAGTAATACAATTTTTCTTCAATACAATCATTGTACAATTTAAATTAGGATTATAACTCAACATATTATGGAAAATAAATTCTTATCTCAATATTCCTAGATATAAGATTTAGTCGTCAATTTAAATTAGGATTATAACTCAACATATTATGGAAAATAAATTCTTATCTCAATATTCCTAGATATAAGATTCAGTCGTCAAATATTAGAGTACTTGTATCAAAACGAATGAGTTATTTAATATTAACTTATTTTAGAATTTCATTTAATTCTTTTACGTTCCAGTGATTAATAATAGATAATATAATAACAATGCAATATAGGAATTAGTCTCTTATAATAATTTGCAATTTTCGTTTATATATATATATATATATATATATATATATATATATATATATAATAGTTTAGTATAACTAATAACTAATCAATTTTTAGATTAATATATCATGGAACTGTATAATATTTGTTCTCTCATTTATAATAAATGAATTTGATTGATTTTTTTTTTTCATGCCAATAGTAGATTTTAAAATTATTAAAAGATTTTAAAATTACCAAAATCATTGAAGTTCAAAATTTCTTAATTATTTGGGAGAAAATATTTTTTAAGTTAAATTACAGATTAGATCAGATAATTATAATAATTTTATAACCATTAATCTATCAAATAATTTCCTAAATTTATTAATTTAAATAGATTTTAAAAAACTTTAACCATTAAAATCACAATTCTAAGTGTTCATAATTTCTTTAACTTAACCAATTTGATGAATTTTTATTTACAATTAACATTCGAATTGAATATGTAATTACAATAATCACACTAATTCAAGTTTAAAATTCTATCAAAATTTTAACAAATTAAAATATCGATCACATGATCACATCTCTCTATCACATATATAATATATATATCTAGATCATTCTCTCTTTTATATATATATATATATATATATATATATATATATATAAATAATTGCTTTATCATAAGGATGTTAATATATTTAAATATCTTAGTAAATTTATCTCACAAGAGTTTCTAACATATTAAGTGCTTCCACGGTTGTGGAGATGAAGTGAAATTCAGATCGAATACCGAAATGAGAACACACACTGGAATAAACGAAATATCTATAACCGTAACCAAAGACAATGCATTAACCTAAACGGTAGTGAGGTATTCACTTCAAATGGTAGCAAGCGGATGCCATGATACAGATAGATGGATGGTCATTACAACTCTAAAAAAAATATACAAATTTCATAGTTCACCAACCTGATATCCCGTGTAGTGTCACTGGTTTGAAGCGCATGAGAGAAATGGGGAAATATCTTTAGAAATTCATCCAAGAGCTAAAAGAATGCTTGTGCCTCTACAGTCTTGATAGAGGATTCAACTTCAAAGTTGAGTAACCAATTTATATTTGAAAGCATATAACATGTTGAACGCCAAGCCTTTTGGTAATTTATAAACCCTATTGTTCGTAAAACTTGGAAGGAAATATATGTTAGAAATAAAAAATGAGGGGAAAACTGAAAATCTATAGGATAAATCATTCCTTAATAAAACAATCGGTGAAATCCGTGCCATAAATCCTTGATATGTGGAAATAAAAAATGGAGGGAAAAACTAAAAATCTATGGGAAAAATTATTCCTTAATAAAACAATGGGTGAAATCCGTGCCATAAATCCTTGATATGTGGGCTACTCACATAACAAAAAAAACTAGATTTTAAAAATTCTAGGCGAATTGGAAATTTACCCATGAAATCCGGAGGGCAAATCCTCTTTTCACTAGTTTTATTCCTATTTTATAGGGGGCTAATGATGTACCATTTGTATTTTTTATTTTAATATTTGGGTTAAATTTTTTAATTTTCTTAAAATTTATTTTAATAAAAATTCGCTCATTCAAAAATTTAAACCCTAAAAGTTTGCCCATTTGCGAAATTTCGTCCCTAAAATTATCTTTGATGACTAGCAGTGACTGGAATTTTTCCCCAGCATGACTTGTAAAGGGTGGGTGTCTGACCCCAGCGTAACTTGTAGAGGCTAGGTGCTGGTCTTCAACATGAATTGTAGAGGTTGTTGACCTTTCTCCAACATGACTCACAGAGGTTGGTGATTTCTTCTTCCTATTCTTCATCTTTCTATTTTGTTTAGACTTCTGGTTACTAGTAGCTGTACTTTCACCAGAGGTGGGAGAAGGAGGAGGAGGAGAATTTGTTGACGAAGAAACATCATCAGGGTGCCCATAACATAAAGTGCTTAACTGAGAAGCATCAAAATCATTTGAGACATTTGGAATGGTACCCAACCAAACCGGTAATCCCACATTCAACCCAAAAATGTACAAAATGGCCATCAAATGGACACCAACATTTCTAAAGAAAGGAAAAACACAAGAATCCCCATGCGAAGGGGTTCCTTGGTTGGTATTGTCAGGAACTTTAGCCATGAAGATCTTATACAGAGGTTCTCCCCTTGCAGGATTGTTCAAAACCGTAAAAGTCTCACACACTAACTCTGAAGAACTAGTGTTATCAAAACAACTCCTATAAAGAGGCGGCTCCACGTTTCTAAGTGGAAGACTGAAAATTCCTCTCAACTAGCAGAGTGGGTGGTCTACCACCCTAGTTCAGAGACCCAAATCCATGATTGTTTAAATCACTATGGAAAACTAGGGAACAAAGAGCACACACTAAAAGTTCCTAAAGGCAAATCAAGAAAACGAATAACTAGTTGGAAGAATAGTTACACCAACCAACACTAGAGCAACTTACCGGTGCAAGTGCAACTCAAATATGGAAGCACCCTCCAGGTATACTTTGCAAAGCGTGGCTCGATGTCTACCCTAGGTACTTCGGTATACCCCTGCAGTCACCTATTTATGTCAGTAGAAAGATAGGCAACTAGGTTGCCAGCACATGAACAGTCACCAAGAGGGTACAGTTGACAGTCGTGTAGACCACAATGAGTAGGGTATCAAGCCCGAAACCTGCCAAGGGTATCGAAAACAAGTGGTCTGGAAGAAAACTAAGGACCTCGAACGGATTCAAGACCCACTAAGCGCTGTGGCAAATGAAATCGACAGAATCCCAAGACAATCCCTCTATATGTGTTCTCCACTACGATTGGTCTGGCTTTGGAGGGGTTATCTCCGCTACCTTTCCTCACGCGACCTCGTGTTTATCCCCTATGCTAGAGGGGGGTCCCAGATAACTTTCACCATACTGGACTTTAACACTCCCTAACTCAGAATCCAATGTTTGATTCAATGGCCTTGAATATTTTCCTCTCCAACCTAATTCAAGGCCCTAACATTAAACTAGTTGGTTGACCCTACAAACATAAAAGTCTAGTTATTTTTAATTAGCGTTCATTTAAAGGCTTGATTTACTCAAAAGGTGTGGTAGTGAAACTGATGTTGTTAAGACTCTTACGAAAAATGACGAAACTTGTATGAACACTAGCAAAGAATGATTAAATATATCTTTTTTTTTTTTTTTGAAATGCTTTTAAGATGAGAAGAAAACACAACACGATGCTAATTTCTTTTCTTTTTCAAATAACAATGCAAAGAAAATGCCAGGAAAGAAAGAGATATAACAAACTAAGGTTTTTTTTTATATATTTTCTTCCAATCAAAGTAGAAATAACAAAATATTCTAAAAGAAACTAATGAATGCACGATTCATGCTATTTTTTATAATTTTTTTCAAAATGCAACTCATTTTTCTTAAAATTTCAAGCTAAAAATAAGTTTAAAAAGCTAGGAAACACAAGAAATCTTCAATGAAAAAGCAAGCTATGCTGGAATCCAACCTAGGCTAAAACTAGTATGACAGAGACCAAGATTAAATAAAGGAAATTACTGAGAGGCATAAATCTTTATAAGGAAGAGGATGATTGATCTATATGGATATCAGTGGCCACCCACCTTTTCCAACTGGCTCAAAACAGTTTTCTGACAATTTTGGCAATTTACTATTTTTAGTAGTTTTAACTTCCGAGGCCATTTTGAGGGCCTAAATGAAGGTTTTTCGGGATCGATCTCCTCAATGATATATGAAGGCATGATTGAGCCCCCAAAATTAATCTCCTTGATGATACCTTTCAAATGGGCTATCACACGCCTAAAACGGAGATTGTATGCAAAAGTTACGACCCCGGGAAGTTGATGTACTAACTTACCCAAACGGGGCCCACATGACTTTTGGCACTTCATCTCCTAGGGTTAGGTTTTTGTATGTCTAGGGTTTTTGGAATTCTTTCTTATTGTAAAAAGGCCTCCAAAGCCTCATTGTAACCTTCTTCTTGCAAATGTGTGCTGGCGTCACATCTCTTCTTAGAGATAAGCCACCACCATTCTAGCAAGCTTGTTTTTGCTGCATTTTATAGTTTCATCATATTTTGTTATTGAATAAAAAACCAATTTTACTGTATCTCTGTTATTTTGTGTTGAGCACTTGTTAGTAATCTAATTGGGTAATCAAGACTTAAAGGAGTCCTTCCCAAAGATTCAAATTAGAGGTGCTTCTCATGAAGATCGGGATTTACCTACAATCTCTAGTAGGTACTAACTGCCCAATTAACTGTAGTAGTATCGAATGGTTCATTTAAATTCTATGTAAGAACTGCCAGAGGTATCCATATGGAACAACAAGTAAGTCAGAGAATAACGCTTGAAGAATATTACATTTAGATAGAGATCACTAAACCTTCCTTGACCTACAGATCTAACATTGGTGAGGGCTATAGACTTATTCCAATATTAAGCTTCCATTCTAATATTAGTTAGGATGATTTAAGTTTTGTTATGACCTTCAGATCCATCATTGATAAGATTCTGAATTGATGAATTAAGATTTCTTTCTTTCCTCGCCGGCCAAAGTCATTATCTATTTCAAGATTTCCCTCATATTTATGATAAGAGGAAATAACAAGCAAGCGAAGAAGTAATTCAAGGCCTAGGTGAGGTAGGCATGGTAAGGAAAATGACACGAGCCAGCCTGCATAAACGGTAGTGAGGTATTCACTTCAAATGGTAGCAAGCGGATGCCATGATACAGATAGATGGATGGTCATTACAAGTCTAAAAAAAATATACAAATTTCATAGTTCACCAACCTGATATCCCGTGTAGTGTCACTGGTTTGAAGCGCATGAGAGAAATGGGGAAATATCTTTAGAAATTCATCCAAGAGCTAAAAGAATTCTTGTGCCTCTACAGTCTTGATAGAGGATTCAACTTCAAAGTTGAGTAACCAATTTATATTTGAAAGCATATAACATGTTGAACGCCAAGCCTTTTGGTAATTTATAAACCCTAGTGTTCGTAAAACTTGGAAGGAAATATATGTTAGAAATAAAAAATGGAGGGGAAAACTGAAAATCTATAGGATAAATCATTCCTTAATAAAACAATCGGTGAAATCCGTGCCATAAATCCTTGATATGTGGAAATAAAAAATGGAGGGAAAATCTAAAAATCTATGGGAAAAATTATTCCTTAATAAAACAATGGGTGAAATCCATGCCATAAATCCTTGATATGTGGGCAACTCACATAACAAAAAAAACTAGATTTTAAAAATTCTAGGCGAATTGGAAATTTACCCATGAAATCCGGAGAGAAAATCCTCTTTTTACTAGTTTTATTCCTATTTTATAGGGGGCTAATGATGTACCATTTGTATTTTTTATTCTAATATTTGGGCTAAATTTTTTAATTTTCTTAAAATTTATTTTAATAAAAATTCGCTCATTCAAAAATTTAAACCCTGAAATTTTGCCCATTTGCGAAATTTTGCCCCTAAAATTATCTTTGATGACTAGCAATGACTAGAATTTTTCCCCCAGCATGACTTGTAGAGGGTGGGTGTCTGAACCCAACATAACTTGTAGAGGCTAGGTGCTGGTCTTCAACATGAATTGTAGAGGTTGTTGACCTTTCTCCAACATGACTCATAGAGGTTGGTGATTTCTTCTTCCTATTCTTCGTCTTTCTATTTTGTTTAGACTTCCAATTACTAGTAGCTGTACTTTCACCAGAGGTGGGAGAAGGAGGAGGAGGATATTTTGTTGACGAAGAAACATCATCATGGTGCCCATAACATAAAGTGTTTAACTGAGAAGCATCAAATCATTTGGGACATTTGGAATGGTACCCAACCAAACTGGTAATCCCACATTCAACCCAAAAATGTACAAAATGGCCATCAAATGGACACCAACGTTTCTAAAGAAAGGAAAAACACAAGAATCCCCATGCGAAGGGGTTCCTTGGTTGGTATTGTCAGGAACTTTAGCCATGAAGATCTTATACAGAGGTTCTCCCCTTGCAGGATTGTTCAAAACCGTAAAAGTTTCACACACTAACTCTGAAGAACCAGTGTTATCAAAACAACTCCTATAAAGAGGCGGCTCCACGTTTCTAAGCGAAAGACTGAAAATTCCTCTCAACTAGCAGAGTGGGTGGTCTACCACCCTAGTTCAGAGACCCAAAGCCATGACTGTTTAAATCACTATGGAAAACTAGGGAGCATAGAGCACACACTAAAAGTTCCTAAAGGCAAATCAAGCAAACGAATAACTAGTTGGAAGAATAGTTACACCAACCAACACTAGAGCAACTTACCGGTGCAAGTGGAACTCGAATATGGAAGCACCCTCCAGGTATACTCTGCAAAGTGTGGCTCGATGTCTACCCTAGGTACTTCGGGATACCCCTGCAGTCACCTGCTTATGTCAGTAGAAAGATAGGCAACTAGGTTGCCAGCGCGCAAATAGTCACCAGGAGGGTACAGTCGACAGTCAGGTAGCACAATGAGTAGGGTATCAAGCTCGAAACCTGCCAAGGGTATCAAAAACAAGTGGTCTGGAAGACAACTAAGGACCTCGAATGGATTCAAGACCCACGAAGCTCTGTGGTAAATGAAATCGACAGAATCCCAAGACAATCCCTCTATATGTGTTCTCCACTACGATTGGTTTGGCTTTGGAGGGGTTATCTCCACTACCTTTCCTCACGTGACCTCGTGTTTATCCCCTATGTTAGAGGGGGGTCCCAGATAACTTTCACCATACTGGACTTTAACACTCCCTAACTCAGACTCCAATGTTTGATTCAATGGCCTTGAATATTTTCCTCTCCAACCTAATTCAAGACCCTAACATTAAACTAGTTGTTTGACCCTACAAACATAAAAGTCTAGTTATTTTTAATTAGCGTTCATTTTAAGGCTTGATTTACTCAAAAGGTGTGGTAGTGAAACTGATGTTGTTAAGACTCTTACGAAAAATGACGAAACTTATATGAACACTAGCAAAGAATGATTATATATCTTTTTTTTTTTTGAAATGCTTTTAAGATGAGAAGAAAACACAACACGATGCTAATTTCTTTTCTTTTTCAAATAACAATGCAAAGAAAATGCTAGGAAAGAAAGAGATTTAACAAACTAAGGTTTTTTATATATATTTTCTTCCAATCAAAGCAGAAATAACAAAATATTCTAAAAGAAACTAATGAATGCACGATTCATGCTATTTTTTATATTTTTTTCAAAATGCAAATCATTTTTCTTAAAATTTCAAGCTAAAAATAAGTTAAAAAAGCTAGGAAACACAAGAAATCTTCAATGAAAAAGCAAGCTATGCTGGAATCCAACCTAGGCTAAAACTAGTATGACAGAGACCAAGATTAAATAAAGGAAATTACTGAGAGGCATAACTCTTTATAAGGAAGAGGATGACTGATCTATATGGATATCGGTGGCCACCCACCTTTTCCAACTGGCTCAAAACAATTTTCTGACAATTTTGGCAATTTACTATTTTTAGTAGTTTTAACTTCCGGGGCCATTTTGAGGGCCTAAATGAAGGTTTTTCGGGATCGATCTCCTCAATGATAGATGAAGGCATGATTGAGCCCCCAAAATTAATCTCCTTGACAATACCTTTCAAATGGGCTATCACACGCCTAAAACGGAGATTGTATGCAAAAGTTACGACCCCGAGAAGTTGATGTACTAACTTACCCAAACGGGGCCCACATGACTTTTGGCACTTCATCTCCTAGGGTTAGGTTTTTGTATGTCTAGGGTTTTTGGAATTCTTGCTTATTGTAAAAATGCCTTCAAAGCCTCATTGTAACCTTCTTCTTGCAAATGTGTGCTGGTGTCACATCTCTTCTTAGAGATAAGCCACCACCATTCTAGCAAGCTTGTTTTTGCTGCATTTTACAGTTTCAGCTTATTTTGTTATTGAATAAAAAACCAGTTTTACTGTATCTCTGTTATTTTGTGTTGAGCACCTGTTAGTAATCTATATTCATTTCATTCTACTCATAAAATCTGGATCAGTGGTATCAAAGCGGTATGCTCCGTGTTGTCTTAATGCATGTCCCCAACGAGGTCGGAGTACAAAGAGTTGGGTCTCGAGCTTGTTTCTCTTGAGGAAAGAAGCTCTCGCACGCCCAAGAGACCTCCCATGGCAGGAGAAAAGAAATATGATGGGACAAGAGATCCTTTCAAACTGTTGATTGAGGAAGGCCTCACGCAACAGAGGAACGAGATGATGGATAGTTTCGCTCAAATCCTTTGGCGGCTACCAACAAGCGATGCATCTTCTTCGAACGGAGGCACCGCCCCCTTCAAGGTACAAATAAACTTCAATATTCCTATATTTGAAGGTCAGATAGATGCAGATGCTGTAGACAAGTGGTTGAACCTACTAGAAGGGTATTTTTCTGTCCATAACTTTTCGAATAAAGAAAAGATTACTTTTGTGCTCCTCAAAGCCGTTCCCCATGTCAAAGATTGGTGGGAAACTTTTTGTGAGCAAAAGGAAAGAGAGGAAACCTCATTATTTTCAGTCATGACCACCTGGGAATCCTTCAGGGATGCTATTAAGAAACAATACTACCCTGTCGGAATTTATGATGACCTGTATACCAAATGGACCACACTGTGGCAGGAAAGAGACCAAGTAGTGTCAGATTTCACAAATATCTTCCATACCTTGCGTACCAAGTTGGGTATCAAAGATTTGGAGTGACATCTGGTGCTCAAGTATCATGGTTCTCTGCCTAGATACATCCATATTGAAATGTAATTTCTGGACATCTCATCCTTGGGTGCATCCTACCAATATGCCATCAAAATCGAGTAGAAGCTCAAACAAAAGACACATAAATTTGGGCCTAGGAACCCCGCACAAAAAAAGCCAGGAAAGGGCGGCCCCAACCCACTAAACAAAGGACAGAGAAAATATGGACAGTATCAAGACAACCCGTCCAAGATGAAAGTAAAGAAGGACATCGAAAATACAAAGAAAGATATTGGGAAGTGGTGCAACTTCCATAAGATCCCTTGGCATAACACTGTTGACTGCCGCTTAAAGCAGTGGCTGGTGGCTGAAGTGAAATCCTATGAATCAGATGCAGATTATGACTCTGAGCCAGAACCAAAAAGGGAAAGATGGATCATTGATGCAAAACCCAGTGCCACCATTGCTACCACCAAGCTCCAGCCTAGTAAACCAGACGAGCCAGAAGAAGGAGACCGCCTCTTCCATTCACAGATGTGGGTAAAAGGCACCTCATTGCACTTCATTGTTGATATAGATAGCTAGAAGAACCTCATCTCAGTAGAGGTCATCAAGCAGATGGCCTTGCCAACAATGCTACACCCACAACCATACACCATTGGATGGCTCTGCCAAGGAAGCGATCTCTGCATCAGCCAACAGTGTCAACTATCATATGACATCAAGCCCCTCAAAGACAAGGTATTGTGTGATGTTGCTCCTCTCAAAGTTTGTGATGTTCTTTTGGGCCAAATTTACTTATGGAAACATCATGTTGTATATGAGTCTAGGAATCGTAGTGTTATTATTACTTTGAATAGGAAATTGTACAGGATACCCGAGGCAGTCCCACCTAGTGCTATTTCCTTGATCTCTACTAAGAAATGCAGGAAGGTCATCTCTTAGAAGGGGAATTTTGTCTTCTTCGTAATTCACTCTCAGAATAAGAAAAAGATCACAGCTACATCTAGGGTCTCTGTGGCCGACCTCTCCACATAGCAGAAGCAAGTAGATAAGGTCGTGGAAGAATACTCAGATATCTTCTCCTCACCTACAGGGGTACCTCTGCACTGCTAGGTCAAGCAACCCATCGATTTGAACCCCGATGCACTACTACCCAATGGGCCAATCTATCGTCGCTCTTTGTTAGAATGAGGAGATCAAGAGATAGATCTAAGAACTAATCCACAAGGGGCACATCCACCCCAACTCATCACCTTTCGGGAGCCCAATTGTGCTAGTACAAAAGAAATATGGGACCTGACGACTCTGTATTGATTACCGGGCTCTGAATAAAATCACAGTAAAAAACTGGTACCCAATTCCCTGAATCGATGACCTCCTTGATCAACTCATAGGGGCCAAATACTTTAGTAAGATTGATCTGAAGTCTGGCTACCACTAGGTCTCAATAGAATAGACAGATGTATGGAAGACCACCTTCAAGTCAAAGGAAGGCCTTTTTGAACGGTTAGTCATGCCCTTTGGTTTGACAAATGCTCCAACCACTTTCATGAGGATGATGGATGATATCCTCATATAGCCTCTCGAAATGTAAGTGTTTGGTCAACTTCCTGGACCTTCGAGACACCCTCTAAGTATGAGATAACTGAAGGTGGCGTCTGTCCATATATCACTTCAAAAGGATTCATGTGTGTAGTTGTATGGTATGAAGTATTGTACCACCATTCAACTAGGGGTAACCATTAAGCCCACTGATTTTTATTTTCTCAGGCAAAACACCTCAAATATGTTTCCAAACACTTTTTGATAGCTTATGTTTGACCATCATTCTGGGGATGATAAGTTGTACTGAGATGCAATTGGGTGCGTTGTAGCTTGAACAGTTCTTGCCAAAAATTTCTTGTGAAAGTGGGGTCGCAATCAGAAACAATAGAGTGTGGCATGGCATGGATCTTGAAGACCTGATCCATGAAAATTTGAGCCACCATGGATGTTGTAAATGGGTGTTGAAGAGCACAAAAATGAGCATACTTGCAAAGGCGATCAACAACCACCACGATGACTGATTAATTTACCGATTTGGGTAGGCCTGTAATAAAATCCATAGATATGTCCTTCTAAATAGTAGGTGGAATCGGGAGTGGTTGTAGTGTGCCCAGATATTTGACTATTTCTCTCTTGTTGCATTGACACATATCACATTCAGCCACCAAATTATGAATGTCCTATTTCATACCATCTGAAAAAAAAAGAACGTTTGACCCTATCATAGGTTTTGGTGAACCCGGAGTGCCTCACTATCAGTGTAGCATGAAGCTTAGAAAGTACCATGGATTTAAGCTTTGATTGTTTACTTAAATACAAACGGACTTTGTATCAAATCTCATCATGGATCCAAGAGTACCCTGGGGGAGCTGGAGCACTGGACTACAATTGTTGGATCAACTGCAAACTTTTTGGATCTTGTAGCCATTCCTGGCGAATAGCTTGGAGCCAATCTAGTACAATGAGGGAAAGAGAAAAAAGGGATCCTTCATCTTCATATTTGTGGGAAAGTGCATCCACAACCACATTTTCTTTTCCTTTCTTGTAAATGATCTCATAATCATATCCAAATAGCTTACTTACCCATTTTTGTTGCTTCAGGGAGGAAATGCGTTGTTCCAAAAAATACTTGAGGCTTTGATGGTCTGTCTTAATTTGGAAGCATTACCCCAATAGACAAGGGCTCCACAAATCAATGACATGCAGGATAGCCAACATTTCCTTTTCATAGATATATTTTCTTATATTTATTTCAGATAGTTTCTTGTTGGTAAAGTCCAAAGGCTGACCCTCTTGCATAAGGACAACACCAATTCCTTTCCCTGAAGAATCACATTCCAAGACAAAGGTCTTTGTGAAATCAGGAAGGGCCAAGACTGGAGTGGTGCACATGGGCATCTTCAAGGTTTGAAAAGCTTGAGTAGTAGCTAGAGTCCAAGTAAAAGAGTTCTTTTTTAGGAGAGCAGTGAGAGGTGCTGCAATCTTTTCGTAATTCTTAACAAACTTGCGATAATAGCTTGTTAAGCCCAGAAATCCATGCAAGCTTTTTAGAGTCTTTGGGTGAGGCCAGTCTTTCATAGATTTAATATTTTTAGGATCCACTCTGATGCCATCCTTTCCAACCATATGACCCAAGTACTCTACTTTGGAGGCGCCAAAAGCACATTTAGACTGTTTCAAGAAAATTTGGTACTAAGATAGTAGATGGAGAACTCGATCCACATGAGCAAGATGTTATTTCCAGGTCTTGCTATAGATGGGGATATCATCAAAGAAAACTAAGACAAAATGACGGAGAAAAGGATAGAAGACTTGATTCATGAGGCTTTGGAAGGTGGAGGTGGCATTACACAAGGCAAAGGGCATGACTAAAAACTCATAGTGGCCCTCATGAGTTCTAAAGGAAGTATTGGGAATGTCTGCCTCTTTCATACATATTTGGTGGTAGCCCAAACGAAGATCAAGTCTAGTAAAGAATTGGGGACCACTTAGTTCATCTAGGAGGTCATCAATGACAGGAATGGGAAATTTGTCTTTAATGGTAAGTTTGTTGAGGGCACATAAGTCAGGGCACATTCGACAAGAACCTTCTTTCTTAAGGACCATGACCACAAGAGAAGAGTAGGGGCTCGTACTAGGGTGGATAACTCATGGATTAAGGATTTCCTTGACCATTTTCTCAATTTCATTTTTTTGGGTAAAGGGGTGACGATATGGATGGATATTGGGAGGAAGGCTTCTGGGTAAAAGGGGAATGGAATGGTCATGAACACCACATGAAGGAGGGAGTCCCTGGGGAGTGGAAAAGGCCACTTGATGTTTAGAAATGATGGCTTGGAGGTCTTGTGACACTGAGGGTGTTTCTTTTGCTTGGATGGCATGGAGTTGAGCAATAACTCTAGAATGACCCTTTTTGAGAATATTTTCCATGTGATGGGAACTAATGATCTCAAGCGACCTGACAGTGATTCCTTGGAACTTATATTGGTGGCCTTCCTGGTCAAATTGCATGGTTAATTCCTTAAAATCCATGAGAATGGGACCTAAAGTCCTTAGCCAGTCTGCACCCAACACAATGTCACAACCTCCCTCGTCTATAACAAACATATGAAATTTCAGGTGGTAGTCACCAATTTGGAGACACACATTTTCATAATGCCCTCCACATTTCATGGAGCCACCATTGGAAATCATGATTTGGAAATTATTGATGGCACGAATGTAGCAATTAGTTTCTTGGGCAATGTAGTGATGAATAAAATTATGGGTGCTTCCACTATCAACCAAAATGATGACCTTCCGATGCTTGATGTAACTGATTAGCTTGAGGGTTTGGGGAGTAGAGAAGCCAGTGAGAGCATTGAGGGAAATGACTGGTTCTACTTTAGGAGGGTCTGAGGGAGGGGTTATGTCGGGGGTTTTAGGTGACTCAGACACAAGGTGAGTTTCAATATCCTCTTCCAAAATATCCTCGGAGATGGCCATAAACATATTTTGTTCCTTACACTTGTGGCTCGGAAAATATTTGTCATCAAAGTTATAACAAAGGCACCCTGGTCAATTTTTGGATCTTTAGTGGAGCGGAGGGAGTAGTGGGATTTACTGGTTTAGGGCGAGGGATAAACGAGGGTTTCTAGTTTTGAGAAGATACAACCTATTGTGCTTCTTTATATTGTTTAGTAGCCTCCACCCAACTCTGAGGTCGAGCCATGAGGACATGGGCACGAAGCTCATCCTTGAGGCCACTAATAAAACATTCTCAGAAAAAGGCATCAGACAAGCCCTCTGTCCGAAATGTCAGGCGCTCAAAGGAAGCTATAAAGTCTTCCATTGTTCCTGATTGTTTCAACTTTGTCAAATGTCCCAAATGGTTGGTGTCAGTGTCAAAGAATTCATAAATCTCTGCCACAAAGTGTGTCCAAGCAATATACCCTTGATGAGAAGTTTTTCTCCATTGCCACCATTGCCAACATTCTTGATCTAGATGGAGAACACCATACCAGAGTTTGGGCAAGTCATATATAATGTCGTATAAAGAGAAATAACGTTCCATTTGGCTTACCCAACCAGTGGGGTCCTAGCCATCAAATTTGGTCACATCCACCCACATAAGGCGTAGGTCATGTTGAAAGTGATGGTTCTGAAAGCTATGGGAATGAAAGGAATGGTCACCTTTAGTATGTGGAGGTGAGGAAGAGGAAGGGTTATCTGTAGGGATATGCAGTTTGGTGCATAGTGCCAAAAAGATAGATTCAATATGGGTGGTGAGGTTTGTTTGATTTTCTCCATTGAGGATTGCATGGTTGTATTGATGGTGGAAACATTGGCACTAAGTTGTTTTACTTCTTGTTGGGTATCGATGAGACTAGATTGCAAGGTGTTGAAGCGAGCTTCCAAGTCTTGGCATGGGTATGGGCCATGAGGATGGGAAACTAAAAAAGGGGGGGTAGGGTCAAAAATTGTGCCGAAAAATGATACGGATGAATGTGATAAGGGAGAAGGGATGAATCCAATGGAATAGGTCTCAAATAATGGTGAAAAACTTTCCAGACTTCTTTTTTTTTTTTACACCTGCATAGTTATACTCTGATCTAAAGAATACTGCAGAGAGGAAATGCCCAAGTGATTAACCAGAAATAAATGTGTATTTACTTGGCAACCTAAACACAATTGCGTAGAAATAGATCTTGTATGNTGTATTGATGGTGGAAACATTGCCACTAAGTTGTTTTACTTCTTGTTGGGTCTCTATGAGACTAGATTGCAAGGTGTTGAAGCGAGCTTCCAAGTCTTGGCATGGGTATGGGCCATGAGAATGGGGGAACTAAAAAAGGGGGGGTAGGGTCAAAAATTGTGCCGAAAAATGATATGGATGAAAGTGATAAGGGAGAAGGGATGAATCCAATGGAATAGGTCTCAAATAATGGTGAAAAACTTTCCACATTTTTTTTTTTTTTTACACCTGCATAGTTATACTCTGATCTAAAGAATACTGCAGAGTGGAAATGCCCAAGTGATTAACCAGAAATAAATGTGTATTTACTTGGCAACCTGAACACAATTGCATAGAAATAGATCTTGTATGTTTTAATTTGTTTATGTTTCGGTCCCTAGGGGTTAGGTGTTCAAGGGTTCTACAGACAAGGGTTTGCCCTATGCTATAGCTCTTTGATATACGTGCGAGGTCCAATAGTAGTACTTGGCCCAATATTTCAGGGCACTAACTAAGGAGGATAAACCGTACCCTTAGCCATACTACCCGACTACCCAGGTACTAGAGAGTATCTTCTTGAGTGATTTTCTCAGTGGCACTATAGCAGTCAGGCGGCCATTCGGTTTATCTAAAGAGGGCTTCAGGAAATCTAGGCTGATCTGTACACATGTGTTGTCTAATGCACTACCACTCGAAGGGGTATCAACATGGGTTACAAGGGTGGCCAACAGATGTGTGCTTAAGAATCACTTGTATTTTCTGTGTGTATGAATCCCTCAACCACGGGTTTATGCACGCAATGACATATCTTTGTGGCTTAAAGACACCAGAATACGTCACTACCCTAAAAAAAAAATTACCCACAATTTCTTCCAAGAAAGTGCTCTGACACCACTTGTAATATACTAGATATAAAAAGTGTGCAGAACAGAAATAAAATGCTAGAAATGGCAGAATATCAACAATATAACCAGAATAATCACCACAATAACACTGAAATGATATGAGAATAACAACAGAAATAACACTTTGATTCTGAGAGCAATGTTCACAGGCCTCTTCGAGGGGGCAACTTCCAGTCGAGCAGAGCTCTATTACAATAATCTCCAAGCTAGGGTTCTCATACCCTTGACTCCTATTTATACTAAATATGTCTATCAAAAGAAGCATCTAGAGGAAGATCCTTCTAGAAGCGGAAGCTTCTATTAGGTCTTCTTGCATCGACTTGTTCTAGTTTATTGCAAGGCCTTATTAATATTGATCTTTATTACATATAAATATATTGTTCTACCTATGTACAGGTTAGGAAACTAACAATTGGAGACCTAATCTTCTGACTTGTATATGCTTGCAAAGGAGTCCTTCAAATTCTTGAACTGCTTCATCATCTTGTCAAAAGAGGGCTACCAAAAACTATCATTTCCGATGGCAATGGGATCAAAATTTGAAACAACTAGCATACTGACATAGTTTGGGGAATTTTTCATTGTTGAGAAAAATATTGACCGTTTTCTTGTTGCAACTTTGTCTTAAGAACCACATTTCTCCATTACAACTTGATGTTCATATTTATAAGTTTCTTTAACAAATCACACTATGATTTGTGTTTTTCTTTCTGCGTTTGGACCATTTCATGCAACTTACCATTAAATACTTCAAGTGTTTTCTTTTCCTGCTTCAATTACTTAATGGTCATATCAAACTCTTCAATCCTCTGCTTTCCTGGTTCAATCTGTGTTTCTACCCTATCTACACTTTGATTTTCTTCAAAAGATGCAGATCTATTTAGATCAATATATCTTTTAGGTTTATTCCCTTCATGTCATGTTTATTCTCTTTTGAAGGTGTTTCTTAGATAATTTCCTCTATCACAACTTTAGGTGGGATATTTTTTCTTCCTATGTATGAGTCTTCCAGTTCTTTCATTTATGGACCGTAAGTGGGATCCTATTCTATTCCTTCATCAGATTGAGAGGATTCAATCTTCAACATTGACTGTAGTTTTTTTCCCTTCTTGGTTTCCCTTGTTGATTTCTTCCTTACATATCTACAAACCAT
>JASDQU010108909.1:101730-112862 GCA_032191745.1 Picea mariana
ACAGAAATAGGAACTATGCTCAAGAATCCAGGTTTGATCCCCAGACCTCTATTTCATTTTTTAACAAGCTTGACACAGAAGCAAGAACTATGCTCGTAAGCTCAGTTTCATTTTTTAATGAGGTTTCTACAGAGATGTGAAAACTATCCTCACAATTGGTTTCATTTTTTAATGAGCTTGAAATAAGAAAATCATGCTCAAGGCTGGTTTCATTTTTTAATGAGCTTGAAATCAGAAAAACATGCTCAAAGCTACTCTTCTTGATCATGGATTCCAAGAGGAAAATGATCTGGGAGGAAACTAGATCAAGGGAAAAAACTCGGTTATGGCTTCCAAGATATCTTCACTGGATGGAAGAGACACACTCTGGAAGGAAACCATGTTGACGGTCACGATAAGGGTAAGGAGATCAGGGTCCAATAGCTCTATCGAAGAGATAACCATGCCAACTACCGAATCTATGTCATAAGAGACCGAGCTTACCATGAGAGAATCATCTTCATTAGCAATTGAAGGCATGGGAGACAATGCCACGTAATTAACCCGTGGCGGGGGAAAAACCATCTGCATATAAGAACCATTTAGGGAGGTTATCTAGTCAAGACCGATGAATGAAAGTTGATCAATAGTCATAATTCTTCCATCATGAGGGAAAGATATCACATGAAAAAGAGTGGACAATATATTTCATGGCATAGACATAATCCCACCCAAGGAGTAAAGTGAAATCTAAGGAGTCTTGGACTACATTTTTCCTGACCAAATTTATAGGAAACTGAGGAAGGGTCCCTAAAGGTTGACTGGTTCTTCTCCTAAAAGATAATAGATTCTGCGTAATTGGTGCAAGCTGAGGGAAACCCAAATCTTGTCAAGAAATAGAGGAAAAAATACTAATGGATGCACCTTCATCTATCAACGTTTGAGGAATGTCTCGAACACAAACCTGTACTGTAATCTAGAAAGGAATGTGAGAGGGAAGACGAGGTCCAGTTAGCACACCCCAATTAAAAAGGATGGCCTCATTACTTGGAGGAGGTTACAAGGGAGAAGGGGGAATGCCTCCCAACATGATAGATTCTGTATCAACGAGAAAAACATGGGCAGTATCGAGTTTACTCTCTAGCTGGAGAGGAGGATCGACTAATAGTGATGTTAAATCAACCACTTGGGTTTCATTCACCAAGGGGAGAATGGGGTTGAAGGGTGGAAATGGATCGACCGCTTGGGTTTCACCCTCTAATGGGAGAGTGGAATCGATTGAATATGGGATTGGATAGACCACTTTGTCAACTGGTGTAACTAAGGACGTGACCAAATTGAATACATGATCAACCAGATTGACCGACAAAGGGGGCCAGATTGATCATTCCATCAACTATAGGTGGGTCGAGAGAAAGATTATGGTAATCAGCTAGAAGTTGCGACTATGAAACAATCATGTCTTCTAGTAATTTTGAGGCTTCGTCCATACAAGGGAAAAGGTGAGTTTGATGACTCCCTCTACATAACATACACAGGAACTTGACTCTACTTTTCTTCTTCCCAACGGTATCCTGAATAGTTGACGTGAGGTCATCAACATGTTTTTCAAGGACTGGCGACATGGGTTGGTGAGGGTGTGTAGACCATGCTTCTATAACCTTGGATAGACCAGGGCAAGCCTTAAGAATATGGATACCCTTACAAAGAATGAAAGGGTACTTGGGCTTACAGGTTGTTTGGGTGATCTTTACATCATCAACACTCTCAACACGATTAACAATAACTAGTTTGTTTCCAACATGTCCAGCAGTGGTTGGAAGTTTGGACCCTTGGTTATTTTTCTTCTTCTTAATCGTTGTTTTCTTCTTCTTCTTATCCACCGGGTTACTGGCTTGAGAGATTTCACTCGGCGAAGAAAATGAAATGGAAGAATACCTTGCAAGTGAATAAGGTGAATAAGATCTTACTGGTGAACACAGTGAAGGATCAATATGAGGTTGATTCTCTTGGGCGTGAGTTCTTACAAACGAAGCACTAACTGCATTCATGACTACTTGTGTGGAAAAAAACCATACTGGTAATCCAATTGTGAGACCTAGAAGGCTCAAAGTAGTGATGTGAGGAGGACCAATGTTTCCATAAGAAGGAAAAAAAAAGGTTCCTCTGGAGTAGAGGTTCCTTCATTGGTCATTCCAGGAATTGGCACCATTAAAAACAAAAATCCAGCCTAGAGTCCACTATGGAAAACAAACAACACACACTAAATATCTAGTAAGCAAGTAAGAAAACAAAAACTTCTCACAATGAGCACACTAGTTGGTGATGAAATCCAATGTTGCAGGAACAAAGTAAGAAGGGTCTGAGATAGAGTGGGTGGAAAAGTTACATTGACGACCTTCTTAATGGACTTATACCCTGGCACAAGATCCCACACATAATCATGGGTATACCCTCCAAGCAACCCGAGTGAGTCTGTCTAGCGTCGATTCCAGGTACCGTGAAGACATTCCCTTCCACAGTCACCACATGTAAGACCCTAAAACAATAGGATACTAAGTTTACAAAGAACAACAGTGATGCCTGGGGAAACAATCAACAGTATGATCCACGCGCAAGGGTAGGGTATCTAGACCAAAATCAACTCGAAAGGATTCAACTCATAACTATGGGTATACCTTCAAGTGACCCCTGTAATACATGCAATCTCTACAACAAGACCAATGTTGGCCCTTGACCAAGTTTTGAGGATCCTTGGTCTTGTTTGACCTATTTTTGGAAGTTCGACAAGCTGTCGAAGGAGGAGCACAAGACAAAGTGGAGGCTGCGGGATCTCATCCCCTTTTTAGGGCCTTTTTGGGTTTTAGGGTTCATGTAATGGGTATGGGATGTTGGCCCATGGGTCTTACCCATGTTTAGGCCCTTTTTGTAATGTATAAATAAGTAGCTAGGTGATGTAAGAAGTAGACCTAGTAGACCGATGGCTGAGTGCTAGTACTGGATATGTGCAAGAAGACGTGATTAGGACTTGTAGAGCTAAGTGCAAGTCATCTGTAGTGCTTTGTGTGTAGACTGTGTAAGGCTCTGTGACTAGATCTACTTGGGGAAGGAGGATCTAGCGAAGTGAGCGCATATCTCATGTCCTATTCGGATTAGTGTTATGATGCTTTGTGCCTGTTAGACGCTTGACAAAGATAACAAAGAGAATAAGAGTTGGTGGATGTAGCCCCAGAGTGGGGGTGAACCACGTATATCTTGTGTTGTGAATTCTTTGTGCTTTATGGTTTCTCTCTTGTTTATATGATTGAATTCTTAGTGAAATGTTATATGATAGATGAATCTAATATGGTAGCTTAGTGTTGAATAATGTAAATGAATGATAGATCTGATCTCTATGTGTGTTCTTCGTTCTTAAATCTATTGGATCTGTGTGAATACTGCGCTGATCTTTTGTTAGGGTTTATCTACACTGTGAACTAAAGTTGAATACTAATGAACTGTAATAACTAAGTGCTCTATTAAAGCATTACAATCATAGATCTGTGTCCTAGATAAGTTTGCAAACACTAGAGTCCCACAACCATCCTTGCCTCTACCTTGGGTGAGACCTCATCTGCTTCACAGGTGTTGCCGAAAGGGTCGGTAGTTAGGGTTTTGTTGGTGTGCTTTTGTAGTGTTGAAACCCAAGTCTACAACCTGTTCTTAGAGATCGAAGGTTGAGGAGAAGAAATGGAGCAAGTCATCAATGCAGCTTAACAACGCTTAGAGGGACCCGTCAATGAAGCTGTTATCCAAGAGTTCATTGAGCAGGAGGCCATGACACATAAATAGGTCGAAGCATCGCGATCCAAGCTCAAGGATTTTGAAGTAGAATTACCCATATCATAGTGACTCGGGACGAGTCACAGGTGAGTGTTGGGGGCCTATTGGCCCTTGACCAAATTTTGAGGATCCTTGGTCATGTTTGACCTATTTTTGGTACTTCGATAGGATGTCAAAGGAGGAGCGCAAGATGAAGAAGAGGTCACATGATATCAGCCCCTTTTTAGGGCCTTTTTGGGTTTTAGGGTTTATGTAATGGGTATGGGATGTTGGCCCATGGGTCTTACCCATGTTTAGGCCCTTTTTGTAATGTATAAATAAGTAGCTAGGTGATGTAAGAAGTAGACCTAGTAGACTGATGGTTGAATGCTAGTACTAGCTATGTGCAAGAAGACGTGATTAAGACTTGCAGAGATAAGTGCAAGTCATATGTATTTATTTGTGCGTAGACTGTGTAAGGCTCTATGCCTAGATATACTTGGGGAAGGAGGATCTGGTGAAGTGCACATAGATCTCTTGTCCTATGCAGAGTAGGGTTTTGATGCTTTGTGCCTGTTAGATGCTTGACATAGATAATAAAGAGAATAAGAGTTGGTGGACATAGCCCCAGGGTGGGGGTGAACCATGCATATCCTATGTTGTGAATGCTTTGTGATTTATGGTTGCTCTCATGTTTATATTATTGAATGCATAGTGTGATGTTAGATGATAGTTGAATCTAATATGGTAGCTTAGTGCTGAATAATTTGAATAAATGCTAGATCCGATCTCTATGTGTGTGCTTTGTGCTTAAATCTATTGGATCTGTGTGAATACTTCATTGATCTATTGTTAGGGTTTAGTTGTGCTGTGAACTCAAGTTGAATACTAATGAACTGCAATAACTAAGTACTCTTTTAAGGTGTTACAATCACATATATGTGTCCCAGCTAAGGTTGTATACACTAGAGTCCTGCAACCACCCTTTCCTCTATGTCGGGTGAGACTTCATATGCTTCGCAGGTGTTGCTGAAAGTGCCAGTAGTTAGGGTTTTGTTGGTGCGCTTTTGTAGCATTCAACCCTGGGTCTACTCCTGTGCCAACAAAAAATAAATCAAGGTGATTAACTTTGTCAGCCTTAATGTGACCTCAGGTTTGACTCTTGTGTGAGAAGGGCTTCCCAGGACAAAATGTTGCAAGTGGATTTCACAGCACGCTAGCTCAAGATTATATGTTTGTTCACAACTTTGGAACGTTATCTTTCACACCTATTCCAAAGCCCTACAACTAATGTAATGTAGTTTTCTACTAGAAAATATAAAAATGTCTAATCAATTTTTATAAGTGCTTTATTTTTAAAGATGTTGTTACTCAAAAGGAAGATGGCATGGACTAGATGATGTTTGGACCAACTCTAACCAATGAAAATAAATGAGAATGCAAATATTTCATTTCGATGAAAGTTATATTACGAGAAGGAGAAAATGTTTATCATTCCTAGATGAACAATGTCCCAAAATTTTATTAAACTCATCAATATCAAGAACTTTAAGAAATGAGCAAAAGCGATTGTACACCAACACACAATTCTTGCCCCCCCCTGGCCATGAGGGGGACAATCTACAAAACTCAAGACTAAAAAATGCCAAAAATCATGCAATTTCACTACTTCAAATTGAAAGATGCCCCCAATCTAATATAAAGCAAGAAATCAATTATTTTTTGTTTCAAATATAGCTAAAAGAGATAGAAAATATTTATAAAACAAAGCAACCCATACAAATTTTCTCTTTTAACACAAACTATTCAATAAAATAAAAAGTTCTTTCACCAAACAATTCTAAAGAAAAACAAGGCTTTGTAACTGAAAGACACTCAAAGAAAGAGACCAAATCTTTCAAAAGAAAACAAAGAAAAGATGACTAAAATCAGTTTCAAAACTGTCAAGCATACTGTAAACAGATCATAATCAAACCCAAAAATTCACCCCAAAACCAAATCCAAGATCTGGGTAAGGAAAAACCATCAAAAATAAAAATTCACAATCGTCACAGGCTTTCAGACTAACACAGTGTGGAAATCCCTTATTTCCACAGGCCAAAGAACCAATATAGTGAGGAAACGTCACACTGTGTCAAGAAAATCAAATATCGTCGTGATGTCCCTCAAAGCAGGGTGCATAAATCAAAATAAAAATGAAAAAATAAAAAGTAAGAAGGTTTTTCCAGTGAACTTAAATAGTCAAAGAGTCAAGCTAGACCTCACAGTGACTCAGAAAATAGAACCCAAGAAAAAAAAGCAAGAAAGCAAGAAAAACTAGGAAAACAATCCGTTCCCAACAGAGTCGCCAATCTTGTTATCAAGCTAATTATTAAGTGCGGACACAAATCAATCCCCCTAGCTTCACTATGAAACTAGAACAAAACAAGGCAATACACTACTCTTTCCTTAGATTTCAATTATCAAATGAGAAATGGATTTAGAACATACCTTTTAAATATCGAAGATCCAACTTCACCAATGCAATCCAAGCTCCGTCATGATGCTTATGGAGAATTATATGCAAATAAAAACAAGCCAATGAAGACAAGAATAATAGAGTCTATTTGATATGAAACTATGTACGTGATCAAGGAATCATATAGTATGGACAAATAACATTCATATAGGAAAGAAAAGTATACATGTATTAAAGAATGTGGAAGAAAGATACAACCAGATGCCTTGATGTCGTCAGGTTCCTTCCAACAGTTCCTTTCTTCCCACACACTTCTTGCTCCAAGGATTCTGAGATCATGGATATGATAGCTACTGACAATCTATCTTGACAAATCAAAGCTCAAAGCCACTCTAATCAAGCCAAATTTCCAATCTACAAAACTCAAGACTAAAAAATCTAACTTTCTCCATGAGAGCTCCTCTCCTTTTATAAGTTGAAGAGGATAAGCTGAGGAGGTTAGGATGATCCCACTAAATCATGAAAGTGAGTAATATCCAAACTGTTCGGATTCCACCTCACCATAGAAGCTTCTCCTTCTATAAGCATTGAGAAGATGCTTGTTTTTCCCACGTATAGGAATTTCCACACCCTAGCTATAGAGAAACCTGTAGAAACTCTGCAACCTAGCTATAGAGAAAGGTGCAAAAATCAATCATTTCTACACCCTGTGTATAGTGAAACCTGTGAAAACCTTCCTAAATAGGGTTTTTTACAAATGAAAATACAATTTCTTCTCTCAGGTAAAGTTCTTCTCCCTTCTTTCTCTAGGAATTCAGGCCACAGATTCTTCTAAAGACAAAGGATAAGTTTACATCATTAATGGTCATGAGGGTGACGAAAATAATGTGTAACAATGGGTTAAATCCAAGAATAAGATGGGTAATGCACACTTCATTAGGAGAATAGTGTTATCACTCAATTTCTCTCTTTATCCATGAAATATGAATTATCTCCTAAAATCAAGGAATGAAGTGCTCATCCCCTAAAAAATAGGAATTTTCCTAATGGTGGTTTACGAGCCCATGGTTTTGGAAACCCATGATATTTTCCCATGGTATTACATATAGGAAGTCATCGACTAAAAAAATACCTTCTATAAATAGACATGTTATAAGTAGCGGTCCTCCTAAATAGTAAAAAAAATGGAAAAAAAGAGTATGTCACTAAGTATGTAGTTGAGAATGTACCCCAACACCCCCCTGAAACACAACTGAGATGTGCACAATAATGAGTCCCAAGAATATGAATCCATGTTAGATACTCATGCACAAGTATATATGCACAAAAACTGAACAAAAGTTAGGTAAAGAGGAAAAACCTACTGGGAACAAAACCCCCCCTCAAAAGATGTTGCTAACAAAGAAACAATGCTAAAATGTTTAGATTCTAAGTTGATGTATCCCTTGTTAATATTATGGTAGCTTCCGGAGGTATGAACCTCTATTGTGACCTATGACGAGATTAGAATACTCCGAAAGGAAGCAAAGAAGTGAAGGAAACCCTAAACAAGTTGTCAGCTGCAGAAATATATTTAATATGAATTTATTAATATCCAGAAGGATAAGCCAACCCCAGTTAAACTTCCCAGACTACTATAAATATAGGGCATTAGTTTTCATTATTCACATCTCAGCAGTTGCAAAGAGAACTGGATTTGCGAAGGTGCAGTTGCAGCTTGTGCACAAGTTTATGAGAAGGTGTGCGCTAGCCTCTAGGTGGGATTATCTGATCATCTTGGGTTCTATTCTTTCTTGGTGCATTAGCCTCTCTTATCTATTGGATTTCTACGAGGATTCTCTTCTCTATCAAGGTCAAGGTGCTCAGAGGGTGGCTTCGGCCTGTGGTTGGGTGACGAGGGTATCATCAATGGTAAAACGAGCACAATCTTCTATATTCTAATAGGTTATGGGCTCACACCCCCTTCAGTCATCCTAAAACATTGGAAGGAAGCATAGCTGGTAGACATTGAGCTAGTTGAGGAACTGTCTCTAGGGTTAATAGTAGGAGAAGCTTCCAAAAACACTGCAGCTAGGGTTACTAGCATAAGTAGTTACAAAAACCCTAAATCTTCTATCCGGCACCTTGTGATGGAGAATCTCGCCCAAGAAGAATATATTCAGATGCACCCTAACTCATTGCACCTCTTGGCTCTCGCATAAGACAAAAATGACGAAGTTGAAGTTTTGGATCAAGGCATGACTAGTTACCAGTCAACTGAAGACATGTGTGAAACAATCAGTCTTTTACACTACTCAGCACTTACCGGGATGATTGAAGATGATATGTGGATAATTGATAGTGGAGCTTCTAGGAACATGACAGGAGATCAATCCATATTCTCAAATCTAAATGAGATAAAGACATCATACAAAGTGGAGCTTGGAGAAAAAAACACTTACCCTGTCAAACGATTTGGACAAGCCTCCGTCAAGTTGGAATCAGGTAATCATGTTCACTTAAGCAATTTTTTATAAGTACCTGGTTTAGAAAATAATCTTGTATCAATATCATGTTTACAAGACAAAGGAAACAGAATAGGCTTCATGGATGGAAAGGTGTTATCATGGCATAAGAATTCCAGCATAGAGGATGCTAGGGTTATTGGAAGTCGTGAAGTAAATGTGTATAGACTACTAGAAAAAAATGAAGAAGCTCTAGTACACAACGAATTCAACCCTAATGAAATTTGGCATAGAAGGTATGCTCATATCAATTATCAAGCATTACCTTTCCTTAGAAAAATGGTTGAAGGAATACCAGAATTGAAATCTACACATGAAGGAATTTGCAAAGGATGTGCCCTTGGGAGGAATATCAAGAAACCATTCCCAAGCAGCAACAATAGATTTGAGGAAATCCTATATCTAATACACTCACATGTTTGCGGTCCAATGCCAGTCAGATCTCTAGGAGGATCTCTTTACTACATAATATTCATAGATGACTATTCAAGAAAGACGTGGCTGTACCTATTGAAATCAAAAGACGAAGTATTCAACAAGTTCCAAGAATTCAAAGAAGAAATAGAAAACCTTATGAATGAGAAGATCAAGACATTAAGACCAGAGAATGGAGGAAAATACACCTCGAAGGAGTTTGTTGCATTCTGCAAATCAACAAGGATTAGGAGTTAGCTGACTATTCCTCATAATCCTCAAAAAAATGGGTTAGCAGAAAGAAAGAACCGATCTATCGAAGAAACGGTAAAAGCCTTATTGAATGATCAAGGTCTATCCATGTTCCTATGGGGAGAAGAAACAATGATGACAATATATGTATAGAACAGAAGCCCTCATCGTATATTGAAGGAAATGGCACTAGAAGAAGCATTCTCAAGTAAGAAACCTAACGTAGAAAACCTAAGAATATTTGGATGTCCAGTTTACTCTGATATTCCCAAAGATAAAAGGAATAAACTAGAACCCTCAGGAAAGAAGGGGATATTCGTGGGATATAGTGATTCATCCAAAGCCTATAGAATATATATTCCAGAAAAGCACAAGATAGAAGTAAGCAGAGACATGACATTCAATGAAAGGATGGCCTTCAGGAAATCCATCGAAGAAATTATAGAAGAAGAAGAACTTGAAGAACCAAATGAAGAAAACACGGAAAATGAAAATAACGAAAAAGATCAACCTAATCATCCTATGGATCCATGTGAGAACATTGATTCAGACATCATACCTAAAACCAAGAAACAACTAGCTTGGCTTGAAGCTACATTACAATATGCATAAATAATCAAGGTTCCAGAAGGAACATATAGGAAGAGTAAAAGACCGAAAAGATTCTCAAGTTATGCAGCATACATGACGAAGCTTCTAGATGAAGAACCTACCACATTTGAAGAATCATTCCAAAAGGGACAATGGAAAGAAGCTATGGAAAAATAACATCAATCCATTATGAAAACTGAAGTATGGCAAATTGTACCTAGACCTAAAGAAAAATCATTGGTAACCTCAAAATGGGTATACAAGATCAAACATGTAGCAGACGAAAGTGTGGATAAATACAAGGAGAGATTCATGGACAGAGGGCTCTCCCAAAAGGAGGGAGACAATTATGACGAAACCTTTTCTCTAGTGGCAAGGTATACCTCGATCAGAGCTATTATATCTCTTGCTACTTACATGGGATGGAATCTACACCAAATGGATGTAAAGATAGCCTTCCTCAATGGAGCTATTGAAAAAGAAGTGTATATTTAACAACCTCAAGGATTCAAGGTACATTCCAAAGACACTCATGTTTGTAGATTGAAGAAAGCTCTATATGGACTCAAGAAAGCTCCAAGGGCTTGGTACACCAGAATGGATAGCTATCTAACAAGACTTGGTTTCTCTAAGAGTCATGTAGATCCAAACCTTTATTACAAAGTCATGGATAATGCACCTGTGATTCTACTATTATATGTTGATGATCTATTCATAACAGGTGAAGAATCTCTAATTATCTAGTGCAAGAAGGACTTAGCCTCTGAATTTGATATGAAAGGTCTAGGTCTCATGCATTACTACTTGGGACTAGAAGTATAGCAGAAGAATGGTGAAGTATTCCTTGGACAAGGAAAGTACGCAATAAAGATCCTTCAGAAATTTGGAATGATGGACTGTAATTCCATGGACACTCCTATGAATGGAGATATAAGAAAAATGAAAGTCCCATATTCCGATCCAGTAGATCCATCTCTATATCGACAACTAATTGGATCATTGATGTATTTGGTAAATACTCAACCAAATATTTGCTTTGTTGTAAATACATTAAGTCAGTTCCAAGTGTAACCTAGACAAGAGCATTGGATAGCTGCAAAGCATGTTCTAAGATATATTCGTGGGACAATAAA
>JASDQU010108909.1:119635-131049 GCA_032191745.1 Picea mariana
ACCAAGGTTCATTTCTTATTTACCCAAAATGGATCGAGACTGAAGAATGGATAATGTAGGATTAAACCACACTCAAAGACCTAATTGTGAGTAGGAAATACTACACTATTTAATTGCAATAGAAAGAGAGGAGAGGGAAAAACATAATCAATCTTTACACATAAGATACTAAGAAAGCAACTCGAATCAAATTGTATTAATGTTTGATCATGAGTACAATATATAGGAATCTCTACAAGAGGATTATTGTCTACTAGTTTGGGGTTTCTATGTGCATGGTCAAGTAAAAAAAACAACCACTCTCACTAGCAACACTTAACTATAGTCAAAATTTGATAATAATAATAAAAGGTCAAAATATAGGTGTGAACTCAGTGAGACATGAAGTCAACATGCATTCCATAATAGAAAAAATCTCCTAGAATAAGAGTAGATTCCAATAATGGAACGGAATTCCTAATTGAAAGAGAATTTTATAAATATGGAATGTCACTAAAAATAGGTAAATAATTGAAATGGGTGTTATCGGGCTAATTGTTAAGTGCGGACACAAATCAATCCCCCTAGCTTCACTACGAAACTAGAACAAAACAAGACAATACACTACTCTTTCCTTAGATTTAAGTTATCAAATGGGAAATGCATTTAGAACATACCTTTTAAATATTGAAGATCCAACTTCTCCAATGCAATCCAAGCTCTATTGCGATGCCTATGGAGAAATATCTACAAATAAACACAAGCCAATGAAGACAAGAATAACATAGTCCATTTGATATGAAACTATGTGCGTGATCGAGGAATCATACAATATGGACAAATAACATTCATATAGGAAAGAAAAGTATATATGTATTAAAGAACGTGGAAAAGAGATAAAACTAGATGCCTTGATGTCATCAGGTTCCTTCCAATAGTTCCTTTCTTCCCACACACTTCTTGCTCCAAGGATTCTAAGACCAAGGATTTGATAGCTACTCACAATCTATCTTGACAAAGAAAATCTCAAAGCCACTCTAATCAAGCCAAATTTCCAATCTACAAAACTCAAGATCAAGCCAATCTAACTTTCTCCATGAGAGCTCCTCTCCTTTTATAAGCTGAAGAGGACAAGGTGAGGAGGTTAGGATGATCCCACTAAATCATGAAAGTGAATAAGATCCAAACCATTCAGAGGCCACCTCACCATAGAACCTTCTCCTTCTAAAGGCGTCGAGAAGATGCTCATTTTCCCCACGTACAAGAATTTCTGCACCATAGATATAGAGCAACCTGCGGAAAATCTGCAACCTAGCTATAGATCAAGGTGCATAAATTAGGCATTTACGCACCTTATGTATAGTGAAACCTGTGTAAATATTCCTCAATAGGGTTTTTTACAAAGGAAAATACAATTTCTTCTCTCAAGTAAAGTTCTTTTCCCTTCTTTCTTTAGGAATTCAGGCCATTGATCCTTCTAAAGACAAAGGATAAGTTTACATCATTAATGGTCATGAGGGTGATGAAAATAACGTGTAACAGAGAGCCCCCCAAAGTATGAAGTTAGAATAGAGTGATAGTTGAAATACTTTGTCAAGTGTGTGTAGGTAACAAGGAACATGTCGGTCAGAAACCTGTCAGTAAACAAGGAAATACAGTACAATAATATATCATCACTGAGGTAGGCATTCCCATACTCAGAATATGAATGACTCAAAGCATAAATGTCGACATGCGAAGATCCATTTCAAGTAAGACAGGTTATGGCCACCAAACATACACTGTGGATCCATGCCATTATGACTCAAATCTGAACATAGCCACTAAAAATACACTGTGGATCTATGTGTTAAAGACTCAAATTTGAACATAGCCACAAGACATACAATGTGGATCTATTCAACACTACAAAATGAATATACCCCAACGCAATATGAATATGTGAGAAAAGAATCAGGGTCTTCATCTCCACCACTCTATAGTACGAATCTAGCCATGCGATTGCAAGTGTTGAAGTCGAACATGGTAGAAAACACTTGATTACCAGTCAATGATGAGAACTGTTAACAAGTGCAAGGGAAATCACCATTAATGTCAAAGAATCTCAAGGTACACTAGTACAATCCAACAAATGTGAATTAATGAGCTGAAGTCGAACACTCGGCGGAATATTATGGTCAAGGATCAATAATGAAAACTCATTGTCGAAAGCGAGGAAACCTGCCATTGAGGCATGCAAGTTCTAAGGTACCAATTTCTTTCTAAGTGTAATTCATGGATAATGATTTGAAGTTGACAGGAAAAGACTCTTCATAGGAGGTTCTTAATGTATCCTCCATCAATGACATGAAACAGGTAACAATATTTGAAGTAGATCAAAGTAACAAATGATTTAGGACTGACTCAGGGATGGCTGATGCAATAGAAGGCTTAAGGACTGCAAAGATGGTTGACGCAATAGAAGGATTTTCAGCTTGAACTTATTTTTGAACATATTGACGACACAACAACTGTCTTGGAAAACCTGACTCAACAACAAGGATCATAGACCAATTAGTAATATTAGAAAGGGTTATGATCAAGAGACAAGTGGATTTTCCAACCTAGACACAAATCAAGTGAAAGGGTGTCATGTTCAAAAGCAACTCTTCCATAAAATACAAGTTTAAATACATTTCTTTCCCAATTTCCCCCCCACCATCTCTGGCGAGTACCTCTTTATTTTTACACAAGCTTTAGGAGGATAACACATGCTTGAATTGTAAGCTCATCGTTCGAATGAGTCCCTCGAACTATGTTTAATGAACCCTACGAAGGAGTGGTTTGGTCCCATATGGGCCTTTCGATGCTTGTTTTATGAGTTCAAAGAAAGAAAACTCATGGGTTTTTCATGTTTTAGAGAGTCTGAAAAACACTTAAAGAAAACTCCAAAAATGTTATTTTTCGTAAAGTAATCCGATGAGACTAAAAAACAGATAAACTATCGCTCAACAAATTCTCTTTATAATACTTTAACGAGCATTAAAAGAACAAGATCGCTTGACAATATTTTCATGTTTAGAGAGTCTGAGAAGATCTTAAAGGGAACTCTAGAGGGCTCCTTTTTTGTATAACCTTTACGAGTTCGAAAAAGTGATAAAAGTATACTCGGTTACATTCTCATGTATTTACAAGCATGAGAAAGAACAAAGACTAAGCTCGCTAAATTATTCTCATGTATTTACGAGCATGAGAAAGAACAAAGACTAAGCTCGGTATTGTTTTTATGCAAGATTAAAACAAAACAAAACTATGCTTGAACTTGGTTTCATTTTTACACAAGCGTGAACCAGAGGAAACTATGCTTGAGGTAGGTGGTTTCATTTTTACACAATATTGAACCATAAAAAAACTATGCATGAGACTTCCCAACGCATTATACCGAGATGGTTGGTACTCAGCCCCTAGCTTAAGAAACTGGTGTCTCAACTTCAACATGAAGTCCAGAAGCTATAAGAAATTCCCCCCAAGCTTCGATTCGCCCAACGACACAGGAGGTTGAAAAGAAGCTTCAAATACTATACATAACGAGCTTGACATAGAAACAAGAACTATGCTCATGAATATAGGTTCAATCCCTGAACCTCTATTTCATTTTTTAACGAGATTGAAACAAAAACAAGAACTATGCTCAAGAATACAGGTTTGATCCCCAGATCTTTGTTTCATTTTTTAATGAGGTTGACACAGAAATAGGAACTATGCTCAAGAATCCAGGTTTGATCCCCAGACCTCTATTTCATTTTTTAACAAGCTTGACACAGAAGCATGAACTATGCTCGTAAGCTCAGTTTCATTTTTTAATGAGGTTTCTACAGAGATGTGAAAACTATCCTCACAATTGGTTTCATTTTTTAATGAGCTTGAAATCAGAAAATCATGCTCAAGGCTGGTTTCATTTTTTAATGATCTTGAAATCAGAAAAGCATGCTCAAAGATACTCTTCTTGATCATGGATTCCAAGAGGAAAATGATCTGGGAGGAAACTAGATCAAGGGACAAAACTCGGTTATGGCTTCCAAGATATCTTCACTGGATGGAAGAGATACACTCTGGAAGGACACCATGTCAAGGGTCACGATAAGGGTAAGGAGATCAGGCTCCAATAGCTCTATCGAAGAGATAACCATGCCAACTACCGGATCTATGTCATAAGAGACCGAGATTACCATGAGAGAATCATCTTCATTAGCAATTGAAGGCATGGGAGACAATGCCACATAATTAACCTGTGGCGGGGGAAAAACCATCTGCATATAAGAACCATTTAGGGAGGTCATCCAATCAAGATCGATCAATGAAAGTTGATCAATAGTCATAATTCTTCCATCGTGAGGGAAATATATCATATGAAAAAGAGTGGACAATATATTTCATGGCATAGACATAATCCCACCCAAGGAGTAAAGTGAAATCTAAGGAGTCTTGGACTACAGTTTTCCTGCCCAAATTTATAGGAAACTGAGGAAGGGTCCCTAAAGGTTGACTGGTTCTTCTCTTAAAAGCTAATAGATTCTGCGTAATTGGTGCAAGATGAGGGCAACCCAAATCTTGTCAAGAAATAGAGGACAAAATACTAATGGACACACCTTCATCTATCAACGTTTGAGGAATGTCCCGAACACAAACCTGTACTGTAATCTAGAAAGGAATGTGAGAGGGAAGACGAGGTCCAGTTAGCACACCCCAATTAAAAAGGATGGCCTCATTACTTGGAGGAGGTTACAAGGGAGAAGGAGGAATTCCTCCCAACATGGTAGATTCTGTATCAATGAGAAAAACATGGGCAGTATCGAGTTTACTCTCTAGCAGGAGAGGAGGATCGACTAATAGTGACGTTGAATAGACCACTTGGGTTTCATTCACCAAGGGGAGAATGGGGTTGAAGGGTGGAAATGGATCAACCGCTTGGGTTTCACTCTCTAACGGGAGAGTGGGATCGACTGAACATGGGATTGGATAGACCACTTTGTCAAATGGTGTAACTAAGGACGTGACCAAATTGAATACACGATCAACCAGATTGACCGACAAAGGGGGGCCAGATTGATCATTCCATCAACTATAGGTGGGTCGAGAGAAAGCTTATGGTAATCAGCTAGAAGTTGCGACTATGAAACAATCATGTCTTCTAGAAATTTTGAGGCTTCGTCCATACAAGGGAAAATGTGAGTTTGATGACTCCCTCTACATAACATACACGGGAACTTGACTCTACTTTTCTTCTTCCCAACGGTATCCTGAATAGTTGATGTGAGGTCATCAACATGTTTTTCAGAGACTGGCGACATGGGTTGGCAAGGGTGTGTAGACCATGCTTCTATAACCTTGGATAGACCAGGGCAAGCCTTAAGAATATGGATACCCTTACAAAGAATGAAAGGTACTTGGGTTTATAGGTTGTTTGGGTGATCTTTACATCATCAACACTCTCAACACGATTAACAATAATTGGTTTGTTTCCAACATGTCCAGCAGTGGTTCGAAGTTTGGACCCTTGGTTATTTTTCTTCTTCTTAATCATCATTTTATTCTTCTTCTTATCCACCAGGTTACTGGCTTGAGAGATTTCACTCGGCGAAGAAAATGAAATGGAAGAATACCTTGCAAGTGAATAAGGTGAATAAGATGTTACTGGTGAACATAGTGAAGGATCAATATGAGGTTGATTCTCTTGGGGGGGAGTTCTTACAAACGAAGCACTAACTGCATTCAGGACTACTTGAGTGGAAAAAAACCATACTGGTAATCCAATTGTGAGACCTAGAAGGCTCAAAGTAGTGATGTGAGGAGGACCAATGTTTCCATAAGAAGGAAAAACAAAAGGTTCCCCTGGAGTAGAGGTTCCTTCATTGGTCATTCCAGGAATTGGCACCATTAAAAACAAAAATCCAACCTAGAGTCCACTACGGAAAACAAACAACACACACTAAATATCTAGTAAGCAAGCAAGAAAACAAAAACTTCTCACAATGAGCACACTAGTTGGTGATGAAATCCAATGTCGCAGAAACAAAGTAAGAAGGGTCTGAGATAGAGTGGGTGGAAAAGTTACATTGACGACCTTCTTAATGGACTTATACCCTGGTGCAAGATCCCACACATAATCATGGGTATACCCTCCAAGCAACCCGAGTGACTCTGTCCAGTGTCGATTCCAGGTACCGTGAAGACATTCCCTTCCACAGTCACCACGTGTAAGACCCTAAAACAATAGGATACTAAGTTTACGAAGAACAACAGTGATGCCTGGGGAAACAGTCAACAGTATGATCCACGCGCAAGGGTAGGGTATCTAGACCAAAATAAACTCGAAAGGATTCAACTCATAATTGTGGGTATACCTTCAAGTGACCCCTGTAATACGTGCAATCTCTACAACATGACCAATGTTGGCCCTTGACCAAGCTTTGAGGATCCTTGGTCTTGTTTGACCTATTTTTGGGAGTTCGACAAGCTGTCGAAGGAGGAGCACAAGAAAAATTGGAGGTTGTGGGATCTCATCCCCTTTTTAGGGCCTTTTTGGGTTTTAGGGTTTATGTAACGGGTATGGGATGTTTGCCCATGGGTCTTACCCATGTTTAGGCCCTTTTTGTAATGTATAAATAAGTATCTAGGTGATGTAAGAAGTAGACCTAGTAGACCGATGGCTGAGTGCTAGTACTGGCTATGTGCAAGAAGACGTGATTAGGACTTGCAGAGCTAAGTGCAAGTCATCTGTAGTGCTTTGTGTGTAGAACGTGTAAGGCTTTGTGACTAGATCTACTTGGGGAAGGAGGATCTAGCGAAGTGCGTGCATATCTCATGTCCTATTCGGAGTAGTGTTATGATGCTTTGTGCCTGTTAGACGCTTGACAAAAATAACAAAGAGAATAAGAGTTGGTGGATGTAGCCCCGGAGTGGGGGTGAACCACGTATATCTTGTGTTGTGAATTCTTTGTGCTTTATGGTTTCTCTCTTGTTTATATGATTGAATTCTTAGTGAAATGTTAGATGACAGATGAATCTAATATGGTAGCTTAGTGTTGAATAATGTAAATGAATGATAGATCTAATCTCTATGTGTGTTCTTCATTCTTAAATCTATTGGATCTGTGTGAATACTACGCTGATCTTTTGTTAGGGTTTATCTACACTGTGAACTAAAGTTGAATACTAATGAACTGTAATAACTAAGTGCTCCATTAAAGCATTACAATCATAGATCTGTGTCCTAGATAAGGTTGCAAACACTAGAGTCCTGCAACCATCCCTACCTCTACCTTGGGTGAGACTTCATCTGCTTCACAGGTGTTGCTGAAAGGGCCGGTAGTTAGGGTTTTATTGGTGTGTTTTTGTAGTGTTGAAACCCAAGTCTACAACCTGTTCTTAGAGATCGAAGGTCGAGGAGAAGAAATGGAGCAAGTCATCATTGAAGTTGAACAACGCTTAGAGGGACCCATCAATGAAGTTGTTATCCAAAAGTTCATTGAGCAGGAGGCCATGACACAGCAATAGGTCGAAGCATCGCGATCCAAGCTCAAGGATTTTGAAGCAGAATTACCCATATCATAGTGACTCAGGACGAGTCACAGGTGAGTTTTGGGGGCCTATTGGCCCTTGACCAAATTTTGAGGATCCTTGGTCATGTTTGACCTATTTTTGGTACTTCGATAGGCTGTCAAAGGAGGAGCGCAAGACGAAGAAGAGGTCACCTGTTCTCAGCCCCTTTTTAGGGCCTTTTTGGGTTTTAGGGTTTATGTAACGGGTATGGGATGTTGGCCGATGGGTCTTACCCATGTTTAGGCCCTTTTTGTAATGTATAAATAAGTAGCTAGGTGATGTAAGAAGTAGATCTAGTAGACTGATGGTTGAGTGCTAGTACTAGCGATGTGCAAGAAGACGTGATTAAGACTTGTAGAGATAAGTGCAAGTCATATGTATTTATTTGTGCGTAGACTGTGTAAGGCTCTATGCCTAGATATACTTGGGGAAGGAGGATCTGGTGAAGTGCACATAGATCTCTTGTCCTATGCAGAGTAGGGTTTTGATTCTTTGTGCCTATTAGATGCCTGACAGAGATAATAAAGAGAATAAGAGTTGGTGGACATAGCCTCAGGGTGGGGGTGAACCATGCATATCTTGTGTTGTGAATGCTTTGTGCTTTATGGTTGCTCTCGTGTTTATATTATTGAATGCATAGTGTGATGTTAGATGATAGTTGAATCTAATATGGTAGCTTAGTGCTGAATAATTTGAATAAATGCTAGATCCGATCTCTATGTGTGTGCTTTGTGCTTAAATCTATTGGATCTGTGTGAATACTTTGTTGATCTGTTGTTCGGGTTTAGTTGTGCTGTGAACTCAAGTTGAATACTAATGAATTGCAATAACTAAGTTCTCTTTTAAGGTGTTACAATCACATATATGTGTCCCAGCTAAGGTTGCAGACACTAGAGTCCTGCAACCACCCTTTCCTCTATGTTGGGTGAGACTTCATCTGCTTCGTAGGTGTTGCTGAAAGTGTTGGTAGTTAGGGTTTTGTTGGTGTTCTTTTGTAGCATTCAAACCTGGGTTTGCTCCTGTGCCAACAAAAAATAAATCAGGGTGAGTAACTCTATCAGCCTTAATGTGACCTCAGGTTTGACTCTTGTGTGAGAAGGGCTTCCCAGGACAAAATGTTGCAAGTGGATTTCACAGCACACTATCTCAAGATTATATGTTTGTTCGCAACTTTGGAACGTTATCTTTCACACCTATTCCAAAGCCCTAGAACTAATGTAATGTAGTTTTCTACCAGAAAATATAAAAATGTCTAATCAATTTTTATAAGCACTTTATTTTTAAAGATGTTGTTACTCAAAAGGAAGATGGCATGGACTAGATGATGTTTGGACCAACTCTAACCAGTGAAAATAAATGAGAATGCAAATATTTCATTTCGATGAGAGTTATATTACGAGAAGGAGAAAATGTTTATCATTCCTAGATGAACAATGTCCCAAAATTTTATTAAACTCATCAATATCAAGAACTTTAAGAAATGAGCAAAAGCGTTTGTACACCAACACACAATTCTTGGCCCCCCCCCGGCCATGAGGAGAACAATCTACAAAACTCAAGACTAAAAAATGCCAAAAATCATGCAATTTCACTCCTTCAAATTGAAAGATGCCCCCAATCTAATATAAAGCAAGAAATCAATTATTTTTTGTTTCAAATATAGCTAAAAGAAATAGAAAATATTTATAAAACAAAGCAACCCAAACAAATTTTCTCTTTTAACACAAACTATTCAATAAAATAAAAAGTTCTTTCACCAAACAATTCTAAAGAAAAACAAGGCTTTGTAACTGAAAGACACTCAAAGCAAGAGACCAAATCTTTCAAAAGAAAACAAAGAAAAGATGACTAAAATCAGTTTCAAAACTGTCAAGCATACTGTAAACAGATCATAATCAAACCCAAAAATTCACCCCAAAACCAAATCCAAGATCTGGGAAAGGAAAAACCATCAAAAATAAAAATTCACAATCGTCACAGGCTTTCAGACTAACACAGTGTGGAAATCCCTTATTTCCACAGGCCAAAGAACCAATATAGTGAGGAAATGTCACACTGTGTCAAGAAGGTAGGGTGCGAAAATCAAATATCGTCGTGATGTCCCTCAAAGCAGGGTACATAAATCAAAATAAAAATGAAAAAATAAAAAGTAAGAAGGTTTTTCCAGTGAACTTAAATAGTCAAAGAGTCAAGCTGGACCTCCCAGTGACTCAGAAAATAGAACCCAAGAAAAAAAAGAAAGAAAGCAAGACAAACTAGGAAAACAATCCGTTCCCAACAGAGTCGCCAATCTTGTTATCAAGCTAATTGTTAAGTGCGGACACAAATCAATCCCCCTAGCTTCACTATGAAACTAGAACAAAACAAGGCAATACACTACTCTTTCCTTAGATTTCAATTATCAAATGAGAAATGGATTTAGAACATACCTTTTAAATATCAAAGATCCAACTTCACCAATGCAATCCAAGCTCCGTCATGTTTCTTATGGAGAATTATATGCAAATAAAAACAAGCCAATGAAGACAAGAATAATAGAGTCTATTTGATATGAAACTATGTACGTGATCAAGGAATCATACAGTATGGACAAATAACATTCATATAGGAAAGAAAAGTATACATGTATTAAAGAATGTGGAAGAAAGATACAACCAGATGCCTTGATGTCGTCAGGTTCCTTCCAATAGTTCCTTTCTTCCCACACACTTCTTGCTCCAAGGATTCTGAGATCATGGATATGATAGCTACTCACAATCTATCTTGAAAAATCAAAGCTCAAAGCCACTCTAATCAAGCCAAATTTCCAATCTACAAAACTCAAGACTAAAAAATCTAACTTTCTCCATGAGAGCTCCTCTCCTTTTATAAGTTGAAGAGGATAAGCTGAGGAGGTTAGGATGATCCCACTAAATCATGAAAGTGAGTAATATCCAAACTGTTCAGATTCCACCTCACCATAGAAGCTTCTCCTTCTATAAGCATCGAGAAGACGCTTGTTTTTCCCACGTATAGGAATTTCCACACCCTAGCTATAGAGAAACCTGTAGAAACTTTGCAACCTAGCTATAGAGAAAGGTGCAAAAATCAAGCATTTCTGCACCGTGTGTATAGTGAAACCTATGAAAACCTTCCTAAATAGGGTTTTTTACAAATGAAAATACAATTTCTTCTCTCAGGTAAAGTTCTTCTCCCTTCTTTCTCTAGGAATTCAGGCCACAAATTCTTCTAAAGACAAAGGATAAGTTTACATCATTAATGGTCATGAGGGTGACGAAAACAATGTGTAACAATGGGTTAAATCCAAGAATAAGATGGGTAATGCACACTTCATTAGGAGAATAGTGTTATCACTCAATTTCTCTCTTTATCCATGAAATATGAATTATCTCCTAAAATCAAGGAATGAAGTGCTCATCCCCTAAAAAATAGGAATTTTCCTAATGGTGGTTTACAAGCCCATGGTTTTGGAAACCCATGATATTTTCCCATGGTATTACATATAGGAAGTCATCGACTAAAAAAATACCTTCTATAAATAGACATGTTATAAGTAGCAGTCCTCCTAAATAGTAAAAAAAAATGGAAAAAAAGAGTATGTCACTAAGTATGTAGTTGAGAATGTACCCCAACACCCCCCCTGAAACACAACTGAGATGTGCACAATAATGAGTCCCAAGAATTGTTCGACAACACAGGTATTCCAACAGAGGACGAACACCTTCAGTAACCACTCACATAACTAGATCAAAGATCAACACACCGATGTTTTCACGTGGTAAAACCCCTACGGGGAAACATCCACGGCCCCAGCCAACGCGGCCACTTGGAGCAGTTTATTAATGCAAAGAAAA
>JASDQU010108910.1:3244-16884 GCA_032191745.1 Picea mariana
CATACATAGTCAAGAACATAGTTTCTAAATCATAAAATGATGAAATTGATCTTCTAGGAAGAGACATAAACCATTCATAATCCAATCTTGTCAATGTTTGAATAAAAATTATGACCATTACATCATCATGTTGTGTTGGCACATGGGCAGACCCAGGGTTCAACGCTTCAACAACACACCAACAAAACCCTTACTACCGACCCTTTCGGCAGCACCTGCGAAGTAGTTGAAGTCTCACCCGAGGTAGAGGTAGGGGGGTTGTAGGACTCAAGTGTCTACAACCTAGCCGAGACACAGATCTGTGATCACAATGCTTAACAAAGCACTTAACAATTAACATTCATTAGATTTTACCCTTATTCACTTCGCATCTAATTACATAACAACGCAGTATTCAACCAAATCTAAGCATATCTAACCATTTAGCACATAGCATCAACAAATCTAGCATTCATTGAAGTTATTAAGCACTAATCTACTTCATCAGATGCATCTAACATACATAAAGATTCAACACTAAGCATAAATCACATCAATAGCACAAAGCAATTACAACACAGGATGTACATGGTTCACCCCTAGTGTGGGGATACGTCCACCAACTCTTTTTTTTTTTTATTATCTTCTTTCAATATTCTTACATGCACAGAGCCACAAAACCAACTCCACATAGGACAAGAGATCTGCACACACCTCACCATATCATCCTTTCCCGAGTTAGGTCTCAACACAAAGCCTTCTTACACTGTCTGCACACAAGCTTCTTACAATCACTTGCACTTAACTCTGCAAGTCTTAACACATAGTATGCACAAAGCCTCTAGCTCTGCACTAAGCCAATTCTACTAGGTATCTCCTTTCTTACATCGCCTAGATATCTATTTATACATTACAAATGGGGACTAAACATGGGTAATCCCATGGGCCGACATCCCATACCCATTACATAAACCCTAATCCCCAAAAATCCTGCAAAAAAGGGCATGATCCCGCAATCTCTGCTTCGCCTAGGCGTTTCGTCTTCGATCAGCCTGTTGAAGTCCCAAAAATGGTCAAACATGACCATGGTTCTCCAAAACTTGGTCGAGGGCCAACAGGTCCCCAACACTCACCTGTGACTTGTCCCGAGTCACTTTGACCTGGGCAACTCTGCTTCGAAGGCATCGAGCTTGAATCGAGTTGCCTCAACTTGCTGCTTCGCTAGAGCCTCCTGCTTGGTGAACTCCTGGATGAATTTCTCTGTGACCGGTCCTTCCAAGCATTGTTCCACCGAGGTGACTACTTGTTCTAGTTTTGATCCTTGTCCCTCTATCTCCTCAAAAATTGTGCAGGCTTCATCTTGTATCAACTAGAGTCTCTGGGTCACTTCCATGACTTTACTCTAGATGGCATGGACCTGCTACTGAATTGCATGTTGTTCCTATGACCTTTTCATCTTCTTAACTACTGAAAGTAGTTTCAGCTACGCTTGCACTGTCGATGCTTGTTTCTTTGCCTCTTGAAGATGTGCTTCTAATGCTCTTAGTTCTGGGTCCTCTACAAGGTGCTCATAGGTCTGTACACTGCGGTTGCTGAGTAGCTTACATTATGAGGCCAACGCCTTGATTATTTCTACTACACTCTTGGCAATTTCTTCTCTCTGGTCTTGCACTTCCTATGGAGTGCTTGGCACTGCTTGCAATTCTAGTTCTGCCACTCTTGCTTAAAGCTATTGAATAGCTTCAGTGAGCTTCTCCACTTGAATCTCCACTGTGTCTTCTTCTATCTATGCGAGGCCCAACACAGAGCAAATTTCTCTAGTGACTACTTCTTTAACTCCAATCTGCTTTGCGAGCAACTGTTCTTTTTCCTTCTGGATCTGCTTTTTATCCTCTATAAACTTCGCCTAGAGGTCATCTTTCTCTTGTTGTGCAACCCGATGTTGCTCTAAGTCTTCCTCCTTTGCTTTCTTTCATGCCTTTGTGGCTTGCTCCTTTTCCTCCTAGACCCGATGAAGGCAAGCCTCTGTTGAATCTGCTAATCTGCGTAGCTCGGCAGGCTCATCTCCTACTTCTATGCCCCCTGACGACAGCGATGTAGTAGACACTGTGTAGTTTGAATAAAGAGCTTGATATACCCCTTTGAGCTCTGCCTCGATCCTGTCAAACATTGTCTCCTGTTTGGCTTCCTTTCACTGTAAAATGTCCTCTGAGGTATCTGATATAGCGAGGATGATGAGGTCAATATCATCCACCGTGAGCACAGTTTGTAATGGAGGCTTATTTGCTCGTGATTTCTTTCGTGTTGATGGTTTCTTCGGGGAAACCATTCTTTTCTTGGATGTCTCAACGTCCGTGATGGGATACTTAGGCGGTGTCACTTCACCATGTTCCTATTTGTTTGTTTCCCCTTTGTTATCTTCCTGGTCTACTCGTCATCTCCTCCTCCTCCTCGTGAATATGGTGTAGTTTCCTTTGACGCGTTGGTCATTTATTGTACTTCTTTAGTCTTCTTCCTTTTGTTGTTGCTGGTTCCATCATACTCTTCTCGAGTGACTATAGGACTTCCAATGAGGTCAGGGTTAGAGAGTTTTGTCTGTTCGACCAATATAAGGAACTCTGCAGGCCATTCCTTGGTTATTTCTTCCATGTCCTCCTCTGTGAGTTTGTAATAGGATTGGAGCTCTTCCTTGTGTTCATCCCCACACACAGTGATGTAAATGAAATGCCTATCTGCATGGAACTTTGCAAGTGGCCTGAACCTGTGTAGAGTATTCAACATCATGCGAGGGAAAGATTCGAAGTGCCAGTCGGTGTTGTTCTGCAATTCCGATGAGGTTCAAGTTCTGCAAACCTTCCTTCTGCGAAGTCCTCTCTAGAACCTCCTGCAATTTTTCTAGCTTTGATGTCTTCTTACTGAGATTTCTTTCTTTCTTCCCTGTGATCTGCATCTCTGGATTCCTCTTTCCATTCTTGTTTTTATCTTTTTTTAGCATAGTAACTTCACATTCTTGAGGATCTTTCACAAGGTTCGAGGATAATACTTCTCTTCCTGTTTCTGGAGTAGGTGCTCTATTCTCCTACATGGATAGGTTCTTTAAGCCTTCTTGTGTTCTTTCAACTTCGACAACTAAGTCTTTGGCCCTTAGTTGCTTCGACTGGTCCTCTTGTTCTCCTATTAAGAACACTATTCTCTTAGCCATGAAATCCCTTAATTCTTTCTTTTTCTGTTCTATAGCTTCTTCTTCTTCTCTCCTTCAAATCTGATCTCTCTCAATCCAAGTCATTCCTAACAAAAGTGAAAAAGCGGCGTTGTTCTCAACAAACTTAATGACCTCGAATCCTTCTTCTATCGATGTTCCATGAGAACTCATAGGTACATGAGTAAGTCTTCCACATAGGGTTATCATCTTTCCTTTAAACAATCCTATTCCTCCCAATGAAGGAACCATAGCAGGTTTTCCTAAGATTTCCCAAGTACTTTATGTCATGATGTTCACTTGTGTTTCTGCGTCCAATACATTGTCTATGTCGAAGTCTCCTATTCTTCTTTCTATGCACTCTTTCTCTTTTAATATCTCTGATAAACTGATGTCTTTGTGATCATTTAATGTTTCTTTCATCTGCAATAATATAGCCTCTGATTCTTTCTTTTTCTTTAGTATATCCTTATTTTCTTGATCTTCTTCATGGTTTTCTTGTCTCATGTTCATCTTTTCAACTTTAGCAATCATTCTAGGGAAATCTAAAACTTCATGTCCAATAGCCTTACAACAAAGGAAAATAGGACCTCTACCAGGGCATTCCTTAGCAAGATGTCCTGGTCTTCTGCAATTATAAAATAATTGTAATCCTCTCTTTCTCTTAAATGATCCCCAACCTTTCCTGTATTGCGCAATGGGATCACAGTGATGGACCTATCAAAAATTATTTCTAGGATCCTACATCCACTTGTTAGTCCAAAAATTATTTCTATGCATAGGAATAACATATATTTCACTATTTCTATCAGATCTATTCATATCACATCTTCTTTCTTCTAGTTGTGCCCTAGTTTTTAGACTAGGACGAAATCTATCAAATATACCTAGATCCATTCTTTCGAAACAAAAATTTCCACTTATCTTACCTTTATCAGAGAACCAAGATTTAAGATCTTACCTCTTTTCTTCAGATCAGACTTCTCTTCTTGGCATGGAGCTTCACAAGTCAAGTAGAGTACTGCGCACTATAGCAACAGATCTACGCACAGAGCTTTCTCTTTTCCTCAGTTCCCAACAATCATAGTTTCAGGTCTCAGCAATCGAACCATTTGTTGGCACATGGGCAGACCCAGGGTTCAACATTTCAACAATGCACCAACAAAACCCTAACTACCAGCCCTTTCGACAAAACCTATGAAGCAGATGAAGTCTCACCCGAGGTAGAGGTAGGGGGGGTTATAGGACTCAAGTGTCTACAACCTAGCTGGGACAGATCTATGATCACAATGCTTAACAGAGCACTTAGCAGTTAACATTCATTAGATTTTACCCTTATTCACTTCGCAGGTTAAAATCCCTAATTACAGAACAACGCAGTATTCAACCAAATCTAAGCATATCTAACCATTTAGCACATAGCATCAACATATCTAGCATTCACTCAAGTTATTAAGAACTAAAGTACTACATCAGATGCATCAAACACACATACAGATTCAACACTAAGCATAAATCACATCAATAGCACAAAGAAATTACAACACAAGATGTATGTGGTTCACCCATAGTGTGGGGCTATGTCCACCAACTCTTATTCTTCTTTATTATCTTCTTTCAATCTTCTTACATGCATAGAGCCACAAAACCAACTCTGCATAGGACATGAGATCTGCACGCACCTCGCCAGATCCTCCTTCCTCGAGTTAGGTCTCAACACAAAGCCTTCTTACACAGTTTGCACACAAGCTTCTTACAATCACTTGCACTTAGCTCTGCAAGTCTTAACACATAGTATGCACAAAGCCTCTAGATCCACACTTAGTCGATTCTACTATGTCTCTCCTTTCTTACATCGCATAGATATCTATTTATACATTACAAATGGGGCCTAAACATGGGTAATCCCATGGGCCGACATCCCATACCAATTACATAAACCCTAATCCCCAAAAATCCCGCAAAAGGGGGCAAGATCCCATGATCTCCACTTCGCCTGGGTGTTCCGTTTTCGACCAGCCTGTCGAAGTCCCAAAAATGGTCAAACATGACCAAGGTTCTCCAAAAATTGGTCAAGGGCCAACATGTTGAAATGAATGAATCTCACACATATTCAAAAATAGGTCCAAATGTATTTTTGGATCCATCACTCCATCTCCCAAAAACATTGGCAATGCTCCTTGTGGAAGAGTTGGCAATTGATGTTATTCTCCTTGAACATTAAGTGGGATATTCCTAACCCTTCTTCATGAAATTCTTTTTATTTCATTTCTCTCTTCATGATTTTTGGGGTTCTCTTGAATATCACCCATTTTTTGAATTATTTTCTCAGTGGTGGAAGTTTCTCCAACATATGGTATTTGAAGTTGTTTTTTATTTTATTTCATGTTATTGGGCCCTTATATGATTCTAGCTTTCAATTTCTATCTTGTATTCTTTTCCTTCTTGCTATTTATCTTTATTCTTCACGGTAAAGGGTTTCCCATGATCTTTCAAGCTCTTCACAAGCTCTAGTTGTTGTCAATGTCAAGTCATACAATTGATGAATAATACTTGTTTGATTTGAAAGACCAACTTGTAACTAGGGTTGATTTTGTTGAGGTTGGGTCATTATAATTCTAGTACATGAAACTAGCCTTTTGTTCTCCCTAGTATGGTCACCAAAAATGTTTATGTCTAGATCTGTTAAGGTCCTAACAACAACCTCACAAGGATATAAATACCCCCCTGTTTTTTTATAGAGGTGGTAATCCTCTCTATTTTCTTTAAAGGTGAATCTTGAATATCTTGAAATTATTGTATACTAAAAATGGGAGAGCACTAAATAGTAAACTCCAAATATTTATCACTCAAGAACAATAATTTTTTATTATTATTTAAAATAATACACATACATCAAATAATTCCTAAGAAGAGGACTATGAATCTTCACACACAACATATAATATTTGCATAAACATTATGTAGGAATATGTAATAGTTATAGGAAAAATAAAATAACTATCACATTCATCACATCATTCATAATTTTTTTATCACATTCAACAAAAGGAAGACAATAGGCCCACAAATGAACTTTAAATGAGTTTTTTTTTGGCCCAAAATAGGATATAATATGATAGGAAAAATTTCAATTTCTGATGCTCAAAACTAAAATTTCAAAAGATATCATTAAAGTTTTATTCCCCAAAGTAGTTCTCTAGAATTTTTAGAAAAAATAAATATAGTCTTTGATTGTCCTAAAAATTAAATGCATTCATCCATAATTGGATTGGGATAGGGCTCTTATGGACCATAAAATGAAATATCAGAATAGGGTTGGACCTGAAAGGAAGATAAAAAAAAGTGATCAAAAATCAATTATGTTCTTCTTGGGACAAACAAAACACAACTAGATGACTTTTGAAAGGGAAAAGAAAAGAAAAAGAATGTGATCAATTTTACTCACTGTGATAGTGTTCTATCTCTGGTCTATTTTCCTACCAAATATCCTTTGGTATTTTCCTAAGTTACGATTTTTGGGCTGGTTGTAACTACCACATCTTGATTAAATCTTCCTTTAACCAATTTTCAACATAATCCTTCATGGGAGCGATAGTTACCTCTTGTCTAACTATTATATCAAACAATTAATCTTCAATGCCTCAGTATTCAATTGATTCTTGATGTAAAGTATATTCTATGTCCTAGTTCTTATTCACATAATTGACTAACCAATTCTCTACCTCAAATTCTGAGTATTCCACTAGACTATTGAATATTTCCACCGATATAGATTTTAATGTTTTCAGTTTTTCCTCAAATTGTTCCTTGTTCATAAACACATAATTTAAAATAATTTTTATATCATCAAGCTCTCATGTGGTTCCATCTAAGTGAAAATCAATTAACTTTAAATATCATTCACCACTTTTAACACCTAAAGTGTCAATATCATCCAATATTTCTTTTAAGCATTTAAGCTCTTAATCCAACAATGATACAAGTTGTGGAGGGTAAGTCTTCTTCCTTTCTTTTATGCTTGATCAAATTGGAAATTTTAATCACATAAGTAGTGATTTCCTCTTTATAAAACCCTTCATCATTTCACAAATAAACTTCTAGGTACTATTTCAAATTTTCCATCCTCGATGCCAAAGCAATAAAACTATTTGCTAACTCCCATATATCAAGAATTAGAGACTTTCTCTTTTGAATATTCTTTCCAATATAGTGTTTGATAGTCGTAGGTAAACTTGATGTCCCTTTCAGTTTCAAACTAGACTCTGGTGTGCCATCCAAAGTATTCCATGGATTCTTAGTAGTGATTTGACTTGCAAATATTGGAGGTGGCATCAATGTCGTTTCCAATTATTTGATTCTTTCTTTCAAATTGGTGTTTTTGCTTTCCATTTCATCAACCGACACTTCAAGTGCATCCCCTATAGTTGTGTGGATGTGTGCAATTCTGGAAGGTTGTACACCGCTGAGATATAACTCTAAATTGGATTTTCCTTGAATATTTTTACCTTTCAAATATCAAATTTTTAGAGTCTTTATCAAATAAAGCACTATGAAGATCAGTTAAGGATTCTTCTTCATAAAATATTGGTTCTTGTGTTGCTAGTTCTGCATAAATTTCTTGGTTATCTTAGATCCTTTTCTCATCATCTGGAAACTCTATATCTTTGATATTTGCATCCAACTCCATGTCCTCAAAGACATTATCATCACTAGGTACAATCTCACATACTTCCTGTTGATTGGCATGCCTTTTTATTTTAATACTTATCATGAGTTTGTGAGGTATTTCAAGATTCTTTTTTGAAGGATCAAGGTCATCTCCATCACTTGAATTTTCGATCAAGGATTTATTTTGTTCTTGAATTACAAATTGGTTTTTTTTGGGGGGTGTGCTACTTCTTCCAAAAGAACCTTGAGACCTTGTACTTCTCTCGTTTACAACCCTTCCTTGTTGTTGATGTACTTCATTAGTACTGGCAACCATTTCAATATCTACAAATGGAACTTCTTCAAGATTGTTACCATCATCTTCTTATTCTCCAAATACATAAGTATTTATATATGATACACTGAAACCCTTTTACTTGATTTTCCAACTTTAAATTGTATACCATTGATAATTAATGATTAAAAATAATGAATTTTATCTATGATTGTATTAATGATCTTATATTTAACGAATATGAAAAGTGAAGTGGATTCAAAGATTTTCATGTTAATGATTTCTATTAAAAAAAATACGACTTGCGCATTGACATAAATAAATTAATGCACAATTTGTGCAACCTCAAGCGAAGAGGATAATATGATTTTACATGAATGCCTTATTGTTTCTCTAGATAGAATCACTTAGAATTAGTGTTAGACCCTCAAGTAATTCTGGATGAAATGAAATTTTATTTTTGCATAGGTGAAGTATTACTTTATTTACTTGTTTATAATTTGAATTTAGTTGTGTTTTTCCAAAGTTACTTTATATTTATTAATTAAATGTTGTTATTTCCTTGTTATGCTCACTCATTGATTGATTAGACCAAGATGGTCATTACATATGGTATCAGAGAAAGGTTCCACTCTGCGACACCAGACACATTATGACTTCCAATGCATTGTTTAATTAAGATATATCACTAATATAATTTGAAATTGTTTATGGAAGGTATCATGGTTATAGGATGGAGGACGAATAGACGTGAGGGTGTGGGAGGAAGAGGTATGCCTCCTCCAACTACACCCACTCCCGAGGGATTTGCTCCATATGGAGAAGAACTTACTATTGAGCAGGAACATGTTGTAGTGGGAGATGTCATGGGTATGATGAGGTCTTTTCAAAGGATTTTAGAGGGATTGATAAATTTCCTTGATCAAGACGAGGGCAGAGGATATGCACCCAATTAGGGTTCACAACACCCTTCTATATTTAGTAGTAGTATTGATAGAGAATTCGAGAAAGTAAATTTTTCCAAGTTCTCGGGTTCCATGGATGGTTTAGCCGTCGAAGCTTGGTTTGAGATAATGGCAATGTGTTTTTCATTGCACGATTATACCTTCAACATGAAGGTATGTATGGTGGTATTCCAACTGAAAGGGCATGCAATTATTTGGTGGAAGACACTCTTAGCACAACTGAATATGGTCGTTGAAGACGTGTCTTGGGAATTGTTTGAGGAGCGATTATGAGAGAGGTACATATCTGATGAGTTCATTGAGCACCATCTCAATGAATTCAACACGTTATGATAGGGAATTCATACAGTACCTGAGTATGAGGCTAGGTTTATGGAGTTGCTCAAATATGACCCACATATGAACACTGAAAAGTTAAAGGTGAATAAGTTTGTATTTGGTCTCAACTACAACATTCGTGCTCATGTGAGGATCCAAATGCCTCATAATTTGCACAATGCAATGCATAAATCTTTTATCGTTGAAAAAGAGTTGAATAGTGGGGGTCAAGGTAGGAATCCTTCCAAGAAGGCAGGACAAACACCACTTAGAGCGTTGCAACAACATACACTTGTTAGACAGAATTATGGACACCGTGATACACCTAGAGGGCCTGTATTTTATACACCATGCAGATAGGCTACCGATCAGAGGACTCTGTATAGATCACGACCACAGCAGTAGCCACGTTGTCCTTAGCATCAACAATAGTATAGATATGTTCAACAGAACAGATTAGGACCCTAGAACCCTAGACCAACAGATTATTCCTATGGAACTAGGAGCACTGACCCTAATAATGGATTTTGGACTTGTGGAGAGCCCCACTATCAAAGATATTTTCCTATTCGTAAGGTCAAAACTACTGGATCAACAAGACCGATGAAATTAGGATATTTGGGCAAGGCCCACAATATTCATGCAACGATGAATAACCTTCAGGATAAGCATCAGTCTACAATGCTCGAGACTTCAGGTATGATATCAAATCATCAATTTAGTATTTCTATAGATCCAGGAGATACTGAGAGTTTCAATTCTAGTGATTCACTCAAAAGAATTAAGGTAAAGGAAGTTGAACAAGATGAGTTTATATATGTAGAGTTGGCATCTGGAGCCAAACAAAAAGTTGGAGGAAAGGTTAATGACTGTACAATTAATTTGGGTGAATTCATTGCAAGTGTAAACCTTTTTGCCACAACCTTGGGATCTTACAACGTTGTGATTGGAGTGGATTGGTTAGAATCGCAAGACGCAATACTTAACTATAAGACAAAAATATTAAGCTTAATAGACGATTTGGGACAGAATAGAGTAATTGTAGGGAAAAATCAAGGACTATTGCTAATATTTATTACTTCCCTACAATTGAAGAAAAATATGCGCAAATGATGTAAGTTGTATGCCATTTTATCTTTTAACGAAAAGGGTGACACTGAAAGATTGGAAGACTTTCCATTAGTATCGAAGTTTGCTGATGTTTTTTGTGAGGAACTACCGGGTATACCGCTGGAAAGAGAATTGGAATTTACTATAGATCTAAAACCTGGAACATAACCAATTGCTAGAACACTATATCAGATGTTGACACCTAAATTACAAGATTTAAAGATGAAATTGAAAGAATTATAAGATTTGGGACTTATACTTCCAAGTGTATCACTATGGGGTGCACCCGTAATTTTTGTAAGAAAGAATGATGGATCATGGAGGCTTTGCATTGACTATCTTCAACTAAACAAAGCCACAATCAATAATCGGTACCCGTTACCAAGAATTGATGACTTATTTGATCAAATGAAGGGAGCGACAGTTTTTTCAAAGATTGACCTGAGATCGGGATATCATCAATTGTGAATCAAAGAGGAAGGCATTCCTAAAATTACGTTTAAGACAAGATTTGGAAATTACAAATTTATTGTATTACCATTTGGATTGACAAATTCCCGTGGTGTATTCATGAGTTTAATGAATGGGGTATTTCATGAATACTTGGACAAGTTCATACATGTATTTATTGATGATATATTAATTTACTTTCGGACAAAAGAGGAACACAGCGAACATTTGAGATTAGTTTTGTAGTGTTTAAGAGAAAAGAACTTGTACGGAAAGTTGCCGATATGGGACCTTTCGAAGTTGTAGAAAGGAAAGGACTCGTGGTGTACCAACTAGCCTTACTTGATTCTTTGAGTCGTATGCACGATGTGTTTCATGTTTCAGTTTGACGTCATTATATTTTAGCTCTGTCACATGTTATTGACTTGAGTTCATTGCAGGTATCAGACGAGGTTGCTCTCATAGCGGAGCCAATCTGCATTATGGACCATCACACTCGACAACTATGGCATCGATTGGTTGATCAGGTCAAGGTCTAGTGGGATATTTATAGTCCACATTCTGCTACTTGGAAGGACACATATGATATGCGTCAGTAGTTTCCATATTTATTTTCATTGTTTGATATATAGATTAGTATAAACTATATTTATTGCTTTCATTGTTAAATTGTACAAACTTCAGGGCAAATTTTAAAACAATAGGGGGTGTATGTAACATCCAGTTCCATTGATCACAGTTCATACCATTGATTTATTCTTTGAAGACACTTGCGATAAAGTGATCCAGTTAAAACATGACACTTTAGGATTAGTTGTTTTGGTTTATGAGTTAAAAATGATGTTATGATTGAGTATTGAAAATTTGATATGTTAATTAATATTAATGTATAGCATTGGCATGTATTATGATGAGGTTTCTTGAGTGTGCAGGAAACGTGACATGATGAGGATGTTGATGGCATCGACAAACTTCCTTGGGCTCCGGGTTGAGTCAAGGAGTGGACTATTGACTTTGATTATGAGTACTTGTTTTTATTACACATGTATTATGATGATTTCAATTATGGATTTCATGTATAAGAGTTATTAATATTATCTTTGTCAGTGGATGCAGGCATGGTGATTCTTTCGAATCCAACTCACATATGGATTAAAGGGGTCATACACATATATCAAATAGATCAAGCAGAGGTGTGGCAATGTCCATGTCACAGCCTAATAGCACTCCTGCCATGACCTAAACTGAAGTTTAACGACTACCTTGTTCCTAAGAGGTTCACGATGTTGTGAGGGTAGGTCGAGAGAGTCGCTCATGAGGATTTTGAGGGGCACACAATAAAGAATATTCCTTATTCCTCACTAAGCCCTTAGTTTAACACAAGGTTGAAAAGTGGGGCATGGACGTCAAGTGCCACACAACTTCCAAAATAAGTCAATGGCGAGTGAAACCCTTGGAGCATGTAGGTGCATCTTGAAGGGCACATCCCATGAATAAAATAATGAGTTATTAAAAATCTAGAATACCTTAGAAAATAAAACCAATACTTAGAACTGATAGAAGGAGCATATAAATTACAAAAATTTATAAACATGAAACATAAAAAAATATAAGTCTAAAATGGTTATGTCTAAATGAATTTATATTAAAGGGGCATAAGGAAAATTTTAAACTAAGTAAAACTATTATAGGGAGGATAAAATTTTATGACATATGCACAATGTGTGCATGAAATTAAAATAAGAAGAAGAAGAAGAAGAAGAAGAAGAAGAAATTATTTTCATCAGAGAAGTGGATTGTCAACATAGAGTTAGAATCCTAAGTCTATCTAGACTCTAAATCCTAACTAAGAGAAGAGTCCTAATCAAAATCCAACTGTAAATTGGGGAACTAAGGGACAACTAGGAGGAAATCTAGGAACTAATTGTGGATGTGAGGGAAAAATGCATAATTATTTTTATTAAAAAAAAACAAACATGTGAAACTTGGGGAAAGTGTGACATGTGTTGGGGGTGAATAATCTCAAATTAATTATTAAAAATTATTTAATTGTGCATGACTTGACAAGTGTCAAAGTGAAAATTATTATAAAAAGAAGGGAGAAGAAGGTGAAAATTACCCTATTGCTCGATGACTAAGGTGAAATTTGCCCTATTGAAGGTTGTCAAAATTTATTTGTGACTAAGTTTACTTGTGTGAGTTGGGATACAAGCTTGTGCAAGAGGTGAAAGCCTCTCCTTGCTAAGGCAAGATTGAGTTAGTTTTTGAATCTGAATGTATGTGTGTGACCCCTTTGCGCCTTGGAGGGCTAAGGAGGAAGAAGAGTACCCCTAGTGTTGGCTAGGAGGTACAGGTGAAGTCTCTTGATTAGCAGGTGCATGGGAAGGTCGTTGCGCATGTTTTGTTTTCAAGTTGAAGATCAGCTTCTCATATGATCACTCTTCTGATTCTGGTATTTAACATTTAATTTTGTTTATTCATTTAATGTTGTTGTTAAATTGAAATTTTATGTCGAATGTGAATAAAGTCGGTTGAGGAATGTCTACATTAAAATTTTGTAATTTATATGTATTAAATGATCTTGGAACAAATGTAAATTAGTTGGCAAATGTATTGATTCTATGAACAATGAAATTTTATCTCGAATGTGTATATGATCAAATGATGATTAACT